>AWOL01S0024129.1:4124-37216 GCA_000715115.1 Nicotiana otophora
GGGAATCTTCATATTGGCTCGAGCTGATGTGCTCAACTAGGTGTGGTAGCACGGGTACGTTCACGAGCTATTAAATAGTGATTTCAGACAATCCCAAAGCAGTTCTTAGCACGTTTGAGGACGGACGTATGTTTAAGCGGGAGAGAATGTAACGACCCAACCGTTCGTTTTTAGCTCTAGCGAGTCGTTCAGCGGTTTGAGGCTTTGAGCCGCTTCACTTCAGGTATTATGACTTATACGCATCATCGGAATTAAATTTCGGGAAGTTCGGATTTGATTTGGAAAGAAAATGCTCATTTCGGAAGCTTTAAGTTGGAAAGATTGAATAAGGGGTGATTTTTGGGTAACTTACCTCGAAATCGGTATTTGAAGGTTCTAACAGGTTCGTATGATGAATTTGGACTTGGGCATATGTTCGGATCGGGTTTTAGATGACCCGGGAGCGTTTCGACGCCTATTGTGGAAGTTGGAATTTTGGAAGAATTGCATAAACATTTGGGTTGAGGTGTATTTCAATGGTATCGATGTCCGTTTGGGATTCCGAGTCTTGGAATAGCTCCGTACGGTGATTCTGGTATTGGGAGCGCTTCTGGAAGTGGATTTGGAGGTCCATAGATCATTTTGGGGTCATTTGGCGAAAGATAGAAATTTAAAGGTTGCTGAAACGTTTGACCGGGAGTGAGCTTTGTCATATCGTGGTTGGATTGCGATTTCGGAAGTTGGAGTAGGTCCGTAATGTCAAATGTGACGTGTGTGAGAAATTTGAGGTCAATCGGGCGTGATTTGAAAGGTTTTGGCATCGAATGTAGAAGTTTGAAGTTCTGAAGTTCATTAAGCTTGAATTGGGGCGCGATTCTTAGCTTTAATATTGTTTCGGGCATTCCAAGGGTTCAAGCGAGTCCGTTTTATGATTCCAAACTTGTTGGTATGTTCGGGCGGGACCCCGGGGGCCCCGAGTGTCAATCGAACGAGGCTCGGACCAAGTTGGAAATTGGGAGCAACATTTGAAGCTCCCGATTGCTGTCATAATCGCAACTGCGCTTGGCCAGCCGCATGTGCGAGCTACGAGCCGCAGGAGCCAAAGAGTGAGGGCAGCCCAGCCACCGCAGGTGCGGAAGTTTTGGCGCACCGCAGCAGTGGTCGCATGAGCGGATAGGCTCGCAGAAGCGGTTCCTTTTGTCTGCAGATGCGGAGCTTGGCCAGGTAAGGGAAATGCCCACCTACGAGGATATTTCTGCAAGTGAGGGACTGCAGATGCGGCCAAGGCACCGCAGGTGCAAACAATCGCTGGGCAAAATCGTTTTAAGAGCGGGATTTGGCTCTTCTCTCATTTTTCACTTGGTTGGGGAGATTTTGGAGAGCATCAAGGAGGGATTTTCATCATCTATGCAAGGTAAGTGATTTCCATGTATTGTGATTTATATACAAGATTTATACATAGATTCAAGCATGATAATTTGTAGATATTTGGGATTTTGATGAAAAACCTAGAAATTGGTATTCTATGGGTAGTGCTATGGGTAGTGTTTGTCTTCGACAATTTTCAGAATCCGGGCACGTGGGCCTGAGGGTGGCTTTATCGACTTTTCGAACGGAGTAGGAAATTGTTGTAAATTGGATTATAACGAGTATTAGAGTATATATTTATGGATTCACTTATTTATTGACGAGTTTTGGGAGCGTTAGGCATCAGTTTGAGTTGTTGAAAAGGCTTGGGAGCCGGCTATGGAACTCCGGAGCGAGGTAAGTCTCCTTTCTAACCTTGTAAGAGGGAATTAACCCCATAGGTGAATCAAATCATTATGTGCTTCTATTTGTGGGGCCTATGTACGCATGAGGTGTCGATAGTCCGTGCGTAGCTACTATTATGCTTATGTCCGGGTACTCTAGGACCCATATCATGTTGTACTTGCGATGTTTGCGCCCTACTTGTAAATTTAATTGTTTAAAACATTTAGAAAGTCGATAAAGGAAATGTAAAAAGGTTAAACTTTATTTACTTGACCGTTAAATGGGAATTTGAAGATCCTGGAATATTTGCCCCTTAATAAATCTTGAATTGGTTGTTTAAATGTGTTTTCTCTTTTGTGGAGCGGGCCGAACGCCTCGGTAGCAGATAGATGCACCTATGGTTCGTGCCGTTCGACCCTCGGCACTGCACAATTTAAATATTTATGTTGGATCGGGTCGTACAACCTAGGCATAATTTGCGCATGATTGAACTGGTTGCTTTGGAATTTATGATAACTGATATTGCTTCACTAGCCTGAGATACAAATTGATAAATGATGAAAAATAAATTTGGAAATTTCTTATTAACAAAATAATTGTTTGCTTGTTTCATGATATTGAGCTTACAGTCCTTTTACGTAATCCATGCTTAATTATATCATTGGTAGTTTATTTATAGCCCATAGTAAGTGTTGTAGCCGACCCCTCATCACTACTTCTTTTAGGTTAGGCGGGATACTTACTGGGTACGCGTTGACTTACGTACTCATACTACACTTGCTGCACATGGCGCAGAGGCGTGTCTCCTTCAGAGTATTGCGGGGACTTAGGTGAGCTGCACTCTATACTACGATTCGCAGCCAATAGAGTCTCCTTCAGAGTATTTATATTTCTTTGTCCAATTTGTATTCCGGACAGATGCTATATTTTATTTTACATTCCTAGCAGATGCTCGTGCACTTCCAATTTGTTAAAAATATTATTATTTACTCGGTAAATTCCATCTTTTACTACATAATTGAAAGAAATATGATTTTAAAAAAATACAAAAATGAGAACCAAATTAATTATTTACCCTTGGCTTGCTTGATAGCGGTGTCCGGTGCCATCACGACCTTTAATGGATTTTGGGTCGTGACAGTGGGGGTCGTTTGGTTGGGCTTCTGAGGGATTAAATGAAGTGGTCTAAGTGTTTGGGCCTGTAATATTTGTCCGTAATTAGCCCTGTATTGGGCTATAAATTAAATATGCAAAATTTGTTTAAAATATTTTATAAAAATTACTTCATAAATAATAAATATATTACATATGTTGTAAAATGATTGAAAATAATAACTTAACATTATAAAAATATAAAAATGCAATTTTCATATAAACAATATAAATAATGTAGTTTTGTATAGAATGTAGGCTATTATTGCAAAACTGTACAAATAACTCAAAATATAAACATAATTTTAGGAAATGAAGTAAAAATGTTATAAAACATATATGTGGGTGTAAATAATAAATTTTGATGATTACGTCATTGCAAAATAATTTTAAAGGCAAGTTAATAAATATTTGAATAATTAAATGCAATAAAATCAGTTTTAAAGGCTTAAACATTAAGAACAATTATAGAAAATAATAATATGACTCTTTTAATTTAGTGATGATGCAAAAAATAATATTTCAAGAGTATATATGATATTTATAAAATATGAGGTTAAAATTGGGTATCAACAGTTACCAAAAATAAAATCCAATCTCAAGTATTAAACACGAGTCTGGAAAGCAAATGACCTGATCCCATAGGAAATGTGATACTCAGTACTGCCGAGGAGAACGACCTAGTCCCATAAGAATAGCGTTACCATACCGCCAAGGTGAACGGCCCGATCCCATAAAAGTAATTTACGACAGTGCCGATGCAAACGGCCTGATCCCAAAAGAGTATAGAAACTACCTCGCTCACGGAAGTACATGCGAGTCGAGAAGACACGAATCTATAGCACAACAAGTATTTCAAAATTTTCCAAAGTAAGAGGCTCAATCAATATCTTTATTCTAACCTCAATCTCAGTCATAAATTAAGGAAATCAAATACACAGGTTAAATACGAATAGCATAATTAAGGCATGATGTGAATCTAAGTCTATCGGACATAACATAAATATAGCTGGGTACGGACTCTCCTCACCACATACATAGCTCCCACAACAATTAGCACACAACAATTAATACACCTAAGGGGATAAATTCCCTCTTACAAGGTTAAGCAGGAGATTTACCTCGCTTCCAAGTTCACTATCCGGCTCTTTAACCTCACTAGGACTCCTCAAACGACGTCGAGCAATCCAAAACTAATCAAAAGTCGTATAAACTAATTAATATATGCGCAGAAGTTCGTAATTTAACTATTAAACTAATTTCCCAACCAATTTCGGAAAGTCTATAAAAGTCACCGCCGGGCCCACGTGCCCGCATTCCAAAAGTTTTCAAAGATAAATGTTACTCATGACCTCACGAACTCAAATATATAATTTATTCACAATTCCATAATTAGAACCCTTCATCAGCCTTCGTCACAATCACGGGACAACCTTCGCGATCGCGAAGCACACCAGCAATTTCAGCCAAGTCCAAACTTGCTCTGGGTGGTCCAAAACACACTCGAGCCACCGAGACCCCGTCCAAATGCACCAACATGTTCATGAACATATTGAGCACTTAATCGAAGCCTCGGAACACATACAACAAGACCATAATAAAGAATCTCACATCAAAACTTATTAATCAACTTCTAAGCTTCAAACTCATTTCAAGAAACCCCTATTGTGTCGAAACATACATAGACAACTCGGAATGATGCCAAATTTAATGCATAAGTCATAAATCACAATACAAACCTATTACAAAGCTTGGAAATCCAAACGGACATAGTTAAGACCAAAATCAACTTCATGTCAAAAAACCTTCAAAATGCCCTTTCAACAATAAGCGCTGAAACTCTCCCGGCCCACCTGAAACTCAATCCAAACATATGCCCAAGTCCAAAATCATCATATGAACCTATTGGAATATTTAAATCCCGATTTCGAGGCCGTTTACTTAAAGAGTTGACTCAATTCAAACTTGGCCACCTTAGGCACGCTGAATAATATGAGCAACCCCTACCTTAAGGGATTTGCGAAGTATTATCTATGTTGGACGGGGTGATACTTTAGGCTAAAATACATAGGACCCCCCTCCCCTTTCTTTTTATGCTGGTTATCTACACTTAGTCATTTACATAGATCAATGTAGTTGTATCTTTGTGATCATTAAGGATTTGTACCCATACTCATGTGTTATGATAAGACTCTTCGATTTCTATATTTCCCTTTGTTTATTTGATCACCTAGCCTAATCACATAATCCACATAGTTCAAAATTCGATTGGGACCCACAGTTGTGGACCTCGAAGAGTGCCTAACACCTTTTCTTCAAAGTAACTTGAGCCCTTATCCGATCTTTGGCGACACAGACTAGTCAAATAGAGTTATTCGCAAATAGGTGTCCTAACGCACCTTAAAATTATTAGGTGGTGACTATTCTCTTTTAATGCCTCCTTTAAAAGAGTTGTCACACGTCAAAGCCCGCTTTCACGAGAAAATGGGGCGCGACAGAATGGAGACTCTACTGGGGATATACTTAGGCTCTTACCATAACGAACTTGACTTATGTGGATTACTTTCCTTATTTTTCTTCATTTGTTTTAAAGTGGTATGACTTGCACATCCCTTCCATTCTTCTCCTTTATTTGTTACGACATGTATGACCTCTTTCTATCCCATTCATCTTGTCTAAGACTGCTATATTATGCCTCTCCCCTCCCTATTTCCCTACCTTCTTCATTACGTTCCCGCATATTTTCATGAGCTAAACTTACTTCTCTCTTTTGTCTTTCTTTTCTTTCCTCTTCTTTTCATGTTCGCCTTCACTATGTTATTTACTGCTTTTACGTACTTTTATCATGCAAATACTTGGAAATGTGTTTTTATTTCTGCATAAATCATGCTCTGCATCATACTTCACTCGTACCAATTATCAACATAGCGACGCTTGATAAGTGTCCGCGCTTTCCTGAAATCACCCTTTTTAAATCGGAAAGCCTTATTTGCAACAGACTAGTCGATCAGCGGTGCAGTCGACGGTCCCATGCCTTTCCTTCTCAAGTTGTCAACTTGGGAGTACCTGTCTATACCCTTCTAGAAACACCACTCCATTTTGCAATGTACATGCATAATGCTAAACCTAGTATGGGTTGAAGCGTTATTGGCATAACAACCTGTTTAGATAAACCTTGTCCAAAGTCTGACAGGATTTTCATAATCCCAAAGGACATTATCATATTATGTGAATCTGGAGGGGGAAAAGAGTTAACTTTATTTGTTTACAGAAATGAAGCACGTAATCCCCAGGTTCGGTATGGTCTAAAACATCTTGGCTTTGCTACTTGACTGGTGGAAAGACCTTGCACCTTGTGACAAAAATCATGTGAGGAGAGTACTTAGTGACCTACCATATTTGCTGAACATTCAACCAAATAAGGAACTGCTCGAGGCCGCTACCATGTTCTGGGATGAGAAAAGAGCTGCTTGTCGATTTGAATATAAAAATGACTCCTCTCCTAGAAGGAATAAGGGGTTTTACCAAGTTACTATGGGATAGTCCGGGACTACTGGTGCCAGAAAATTGCACCTCTCGCGGTTTTCTGAAAATGTTGGGTTTTAAGAAGAATGATGAACTGCTCTTTCTAAAGAAGTCATACATCCCTTTTTAGTTTCTCTACGAGCGTTATGGGCGCATCACGATGAACTAGCCATTACTTCCTTAGGATGGGTGCATCGCCGGGTTTATATGTTAATTTTATGCTTCTTGGGGTTGTTGATATTTCCAATGCAAAGAGGAAGGATTCATACTCGCTTAGCCATGGTTTCCAGGACCTTGATGGATGGCATCAAAGGACAAACTTACACTATCATCCCCATGATCTTAGCTGAGATGTATCGTGCTCTGGATCGGTGCAAGAAGGGATTCGAACACTTTGATGGTTGTAATCTACAGCTACAAGTTTGGCTGTTGGTACACTTCTAGAGGGAAGATTACTGTCAAGAGCTTCCACGAAGGCCACTGAATGACTATATAGCCAGCCATCACCCAAAGAGAATGACATTTATTCCAAAAGAGTTTGCAAAGCCTGGAAATGTTGAAGGTTGGGTGCGTGTTTTCAGCAATCTGACAGACGAGCAGGTGCATTGGATGTTTGAATGGTTCCTAGTAGTTTGTTCATCATCAGATCGAAGGGGACTACTCACTTGGTGCTAATCGAGCTACGAGGCATCTACCCTTACGCTCCTATAAGGGTAATGAAACAAGATGGAAGAAAATAAGTCATACCTCCGATTTCCAACATAGTCCAGTACAAGGAAGATTTCAAGGGAGATGTCATTCATATTTAAGTTCGAAGCACAACACATATGGAACCAAAAGATCATCGTGGAAGGAGAAACCATTGAGCCAGACATGTATCACGCTGGCCATATGTACTACTATCTATCATGATTAGAAGACGACATAGCTAGCGACGTCAAACCAAGAGTCAATCTAAAGGAAATGATCATAGATGAAGTGGCTGAGCCATAGGTGAAGTACAAGAGGCTACGCCAAGGGTGTTCGAATCCAAAGCTAAGCATCTGGAGCAACATAAGGCAAATATAGAGGTGATAAGGAAACGGAAAGAGTTTGCCACTAAGTCGACGTAGAGATTAGAATACTTGGAGAAAGGATTGATGGAGCTAGAAGGGAAGATGGGGAAGAGACTTTGAGATTGTCAGGGCATGGACGACGATGAAGGAGGAAAGCTGGAAAAATCTTGCTTATTGCTAGACATGCGCGATATGGGGAACATGATTGATGGGGTCAAGACAGTCAAGCATGGAGAAGGTCCTTTAGGGACCAAGTAGATTAGGAGATGATGTTATTTACTACTTTCTAGCTTAGATTAGATTTTGATGTAATAAGACTAAGTGCCATNGCAAACCACCACTTATCACACTCCCCAAAGTGCACCGCAACCTACTCTCGACCCCCAAACCTCAACCAATGACCACCCATATACCCAAGTTCCAGGAACTCATCAAAGCAATCTGATATATGTGGAAACTTACCCTATACCCCCGGGCAAACAATATACATACTTGAACCGAATGAGAAGGACCTGCTCATTCGAAGCATGGCAGAGGGACTCAACAAACCTACAGGGAGATTCCAGAGCGTTGAAGGTAGGAAAGGCATTGAATGTTTAAATTATGAAGATCTGTGTATTCAGCTAGATGCGGAACTGCCGGGGGATTACAAATCTCCCAAATTTGAAATGTTCCATGGCACTGGTGATCCAAAGGTGCATCTGAGAACATACCGCAACAAGCTTGTAAGAGTGGGTAAGAATGAATAAATTAGCATGAAATTCTTCATGCGAAGCCTTACAGGAGAAGCCTTGTCTTGCAAACAGATGTCATGAACATATTCAGGTTCAACACAGAAAATATGCCAGATGTTTTCTATATTCAAAACCTCAAGAATAAACCGACAGAAACCTTCCACGAGTATGCTACTCATTGGAGATCAGAGACTGCAAAGGTAAAGCCAGAACTCGCAGAAAACAAACGAACAAGTTCATTGTTAGAGAACACGATCCACAATATTATGAAAGATTGATGGTTATCGAGAATCACAAGTTCTCAGACACCATCAAGTTGGGAGAGGGAATAGAAGAAGGAATCAAGAGCGGGATGTTAACTAATTTCGTGGTGTTGCAGGCCAGGAATAAAGCTTTGCAATCAGAAGGTATTTCAAAGAAGAAAGAAGTGGGTGCCGTGATGGTAGCCCTGGGCCCTAAGTCTTCCCTCACATACCAAATACCTCCACCCACATATCAACCCTCACTCCCAAAAGACCAATACCCTACCACTGCCTACCACACCTACAGGACTCAACCCACATATTACCATTCACCTCAACCCGCCAGCCAAAACAACCCAAAACCACATCTAAATTTCGACCGCATACCTCCTAGACAATACACCCCAATTGATGAACCCACGGCCCAACTGTATAAGAGACTGAAGGCCGCTCGTTATGTCACCCCTATTCCTGCTGTTATTGTTGTAATTCCTTGCCAATGGATCACCCCCAACAAAACATGTGCTTATCATTCAGACATGGAGGGTCATACCACTGAGGAATACCGCACATTGAAAGACAAGATTCAAACACTGATCAACACTAAGGTTATACAAGTAAAGGAAGCTGCAGTGAATGTACGCAACAACCCTCTCCCGAATCATAGAGGTGAGGGAGTGAACATGATAGAAACTGACGAGGAATAGGATCAGACCAGACTCATTCGAGAGGGAGATACTCCTAAAACATCTCCGATCACCGTCACGTCAGTTGTAGTACAATCCCAGGCGCCATTTGAAGTTGAGGTAGCTACACCGTTCAATGTAATGGTAGCCCCTACATCATCTTACTAGTCTGATGCCGTCCCGTGGGATTATGTTGTGGAAGCAAGAGGAAAGGGAAAATCCATAATGGAAGTGTAAGGCCCCGTAAAACTTTGCAAAGGCAAAATAATATTTCGTGGTGCCGAATTGGTTCTTACGTGTTTAAAGATTTTAGAAATTCTTCTTACATGCCGAATTGGAATATTTGGGTTGACAAATGCACTTGAAAGTAAAGGAAACATATTTGGCAGAGAAATGCATTTCTGCGGTCCATTATGCGACCACAGAATCACTCTGCGGACAGCATAATGGGCCACAAAGTGAGGCAAGAGAGTGGCAGTTTTGGACGCCATTCTGCGGTCGACTATGCGACCGCAGAACTGTTATGCGGTTCATTATGCGATCGCAGAATAGGTCTGTGGGCTGCATAGTGACCGCAGACCCATGCAAAATTTATCCAAATTTTGGACACCAATTATGTGACCGATATGCGGTCCGCATATCGATTATGCGATCGCAGATCTTGTTCTGGAGCTTCATTTTTGGGTTTTTAAAACCCGACTCTACTTCGTTAAATACATGCTCTGGCCATTATTGAGCTAAAATCTGACATTTTAGAGTGAGAAAGAGTGCCCTAGAGTGAGAAGGTGTTCCTTAATAATTGTTCTTCAATACTTGCTCAAATTATGGAAGATTAAGAAGTGAAACTCACTAGGTCTTCATCCTAGAGGTAAGATTCTACACCCTAACCCTTAATTTCAAATTTTGTCTAGAAATGGGTAATTAGCAAGATAATTTTTGGGTATGAGAGTTGTTTATTTTTCATGCATAAGTTATCAAAGGGTGTAAGAAGATTGTTCAACTAAGAATGGCAAAGAATGGGTTGTGGGATGATGGAATCCTCCATCAAAATAATTTGAAACCTTATACGCACCTAGTGTTTGATAAAATGCTCAAATGAGCTAGAACCATGATCATCTTCCTAATTTTGGTTCAATTTGTTATATTTCTAAAATAGATTGAAGTTGCTAAGAATTCCGGAACATTTTAGAGTTTAAGGAAGCTCCATTGAGGTATGTTGGCTAAACTATTCTCTTCAAATTGAATCCCACGATATTCATGTAATTTGTGTAAGACCCGGGTAGTTCATGATAAAATCGGCTATTTCGAGTAAGTTTGTGTGGAAAGATATATGTTCAATAAGCATCCTAAATGCTTTATTTATGTTATGTTGCCAATTGAGGATGTGTTCATGTATGGGTTGTGCATTAATAAAGTGTCGACTTTAAGTCGAGTTCAAACGAAGGCTATTATGCTAAATTTTGTGAAATATATCTATGTGCCTTATACTCTTAATTGCTCACATGTGTACTACAAACCTTGAATTGAATTGTATTTATTGTTGTTGATGATGATGATATTTGAAATTGAATAGGTGAGCATGAATTACTAAATACGACCAACGTGCCAATAATGATTTTATAATTGTGGCCACTAGTGCCAATGAAATGACAAGATGTGAAAGAAATATGAAATGCTATGATTGATATAAAAGGGTTGATGTCTCGAATAAGACAGCCTAGCCGATTAGGTCGTGATCGAACACCATGCCGCACACATGGTGGTGATTGTGCTGGAAATTATAATTGAATTTGTGATTGTGGTTGATATCTCTAATGAGATAGCCTAGCTGATCGGGTCGTGACCGGACTTTGTGATAAAGATGGTTGTATTGATATTGAGATAAATTATGATTGATGTCTCTAATGAGATAGCCTAGCTGATCGGGTCCTGATCAGACTCCGTGATAAAGACGATGGTATTGATATTGAGAGTTATTTTGGTTGATGTCTCTAATGAGATAGCCTAGCTGATCAAGTCGTGATCGGACTCCGTGCTGAGAGTACAATGGTATTGGTATGGTGAATAATGTTATTGTAAATAATGGTATATCGAAATTAAAAATCTCCCAATATGAGATATGGAAATTAACTTGAACACTGTCTTGATCCTAAATTGAGGTTTGATGTTAATTAAGGCTTTCATTGATATTATGATAATCTTATTTATATTATTTGTTATTCTATTGAGAGGGTGTTTAGTTATATATACTAGTACTATTCGACAGTACTAACGTCCCTTTTGCCGGGGGCGCTGCATCTTTCAATGGATACAAGTGGTTCCACAGCAGGAGATATTGGTCAGTGATAGCAGTGCACCTTCTTCCCAGCTGACTTGGTGAGCCCCACTTCATTCTGGGGTCATGAATCTTTTGTACTTTGTGTATTCGGTTTGAGGTAAAGCCGGGGCCTTGTTGCCGGCATTATCATTGTACTCTTCTTTATCTATAGAGGCTCCGTAGATATAGTGTGGGTTGTGTATTGGTGTTGGGAAAGTCAAAATATGTTATGTTGTGGTTGTATTATTTGTCCATTTGAGACTTTAAAAATGATGAACAATTGGTAATGAATGGGTATTGTAGACATGAACACCTTTTTGTCTAATTAATGAAAATATGTATTATCTTCATTCGTGGATGAGTTTGTGCAGATGGAAATCTAATAGACTTACTCGGCCGGGTTCACTCGGTTGAGCTCCGTTCGCGCTCCCCGGGTTTGGGGCATGACAGGAAGACATAGGTGCCACACAAGGTATGACTAGAACTGGCAGAGTTTACACACCCGAGAATCTGGGAGAAAAGAGCAAAGAAGCTTCACCTAAGCAGCCTGTTGTTGAGACTGGCAATTATGACCTTTGGAGGAAGATACAAGCAAGGGAATACTCCGTTGTAGACCTCTTGAACAAAACTCCTGCTCAGATATCTATCTTATCACTGTTGAAAAACTCAGACGCACACAAAAATGCCTTGATGAAAGTGTTGAGTAAAGCTTATGTACCCGCTGGCATTACTAGTGGAGAGATGGCTAACATGGTCGGACATGTACTGGAGAGTCACAAAATTACTTTCCATGAAGATGAGTTACCGCCAGAAGGGTTGAGTCAAAACAAGACATTGCACATCACAGTCCAATTCGAGGACAAGTTTGTCACTAGAGTCCTGATAGATGGAGGTTCGAGTCTGAACATATGTCCACTGACCACCCTGAAAATATTAGGTAAGGGCATGCACGAGATACGAATGGGAAGTATGAATGTGAAGGCATTCGATGGATCTCAGAGAGCCACTATCGAAGAAATCAACCTTGATCTACTGATGGGTCTGACTTGGTTTGATGTTATGTTCCAAGTGCTAGATATATCAGCTACTTACAACCTATTGTTGGGAGGACCATGGATACATGCAGCTGGCGTAGTGGCTTCTACTCTGCATCACGCTGTGAAGTTCGAGTGTATTCGTCAGGAGGTGATCCTTCATTGAGATGGAAGCAACCCCATCTACACCAATTAGACCGTTCCAATCATCAAAAACATGAGGAAGTTGGGCGGAAAAACATATCGCATTGAACGAGTTAACACAATTGAAAATAATCGATAGTGGAGAAACAAGATAGAAAGAATATTGTATATTGATGTGGACATTATATGACTCGGGTATGAATATAAAATGCAAGAACATCAGGATTGGACACCGCCATGGCACGTCCCTTATTATCCGCTGGAACAACCAATAATACCTCTGCACCATACATTCCATCAGGCTGACATAATGTGGGGATCTGCGGAATATGAGATTTTGGTTGGCATGAGGAAGCTATTTCTAGGTGAAGAAGACATGGGTTGTAGTGCAATTGTTGGGGAAGAGGAGGAAGACCTTACCATTCAGACAATATAAGAGGGAGCTGTTCTCAAGAACTGGACCACTGCACCATCCCGGGCTCGCCGAGTTCGTTGGTAGCCTGGAAAATTAGCATTACTTATTTTAAAATTGTTTTGAGCATTTAAAACATTTTCTATATTTTGTTTTGAAATAATTACTCGAGCCATCGAGTCGTACTTGTTGAAATTTTAAAGTTTTATTACGGCATTACTATTTTTCATATTTATTATTATCTTTCTACATTTTTTTCAGAAGCTCAGAAAGTTTAAGCCAGATATGATCTTGAAGATAAAAGAGGAGGTCACCAAGCAAATCAAAGCCAAGGTTCTCCGAGTGGTCGAATACTCGACCTGGTTAGCCAACATTGTGTCAGTTCCAAATAAAGATGGGAAAGTTAGAGTATGTGTCGATTAGCGAGATCTGAACAGAGCAAGTCCTAAGGATGATTTCCCGCTGCCTACCATACACATACTGATTGAAAACTACGCCAAGCATGTACTCTATCATTTGTGGATTACTTCGTAGTATACCATCAGATTTGGATGGATGAAGAGGATGCTAAAAAGACAGCCTTTATCATACCTTGGGGAATATATTGTTACAAAAATGATGCGGTTAGTTTTGAAAAGTGTTGGGGCCACCTACACGAGGGCCATGACGACTATCTTCCACAACATGATACACAAAGAAATAGAAGTGTACATGGATGATGTTATCATCAAATCTAAAAAGAGTTCGGATCACATAGCAGACCTAAAGAAATTTCGATCGACTTCGAAAATACAACTTAAAGTTGAACCCTGCAAAATGTGTTTGGAGTCCCCACTAGAAATTAGTTAGGTTTCATAGTCATCCGCCGAGGGATTGAGCTACACCCGTCAAAAATCAGTGCTATACAAGACTTGCCACCGCCAAACAATAAGAATGATGTGATGAGTTTTCTAGGGCGCCTCAATTATATCAACCGTTTTATAGCACAATCAACGGTGATATGTGAGCCAATCTTAAACATGTCGAGGAAATATGCTACAACAAGCTGGACTGAAGAATCCTACAAAGGCTACGACAAGATCAAAGAGTATTTATCTAAACCGCCCATGTTGGTCCCACCAGAACCAGGAAGACCTCTGTTGATTTATCTGTCTGTGTTGGATGGGGCCTCCAGTTGCGTTCTAAGACAACATGATGAAATTGGAAGGAAGGAGCAAGCGATATATTATCTGAGCAAGAAGTTCATGCCTTACAAAGCCCGGTACTCTTTGGACAACTACAAGCAATGGCAAGAAAAGCTACCATTTGCTTTGCTCGGGTATCGCGCTACCGTTTGCACGTCAACTGGGGCAAGTCACTAGTTATTGGTTTATGGTACCGAAGCCGTTATCCCTGCCGAAGTGGAGATTCCTTCCTTAAGAATCATATAAGAAACCAAGCTCAGCGACGCAGAATAGGTATGAAACCAGTATGAACAAATTTCTCTCATTGATGGTAAAAGAATGAACTCAGTGTGTCACAGTCAACTCTACCATAATAGAATGTCAAGAGTTTTTAATAAAAAGTTTAGGGCGAGGCAATTCACAACGGGGCAATTAGTGTTGAAATGAATCTTCCCACATTAGGATGAAGCAAAAGGAAAATTCTCATCCAATTGGCAAGGCCCTTACATGGTCCATCGAGTACTGAGCACTTATACTCGCAGAAATGGATGGAGAGATTTGGCCAAAACCTATCAATTCAGACTCAGTCAAGAGATACTATGTTTAAGACTATGTTTGCACTCTCTATTTGATGTAACCTGAACTACGCTTGAACTGATTCTCATTTAACATGGTATATGTAGGCAATCCTGTGGGTTTGGTCACATCATAATAAATTCTTCATTCCCTATATGGTCAGAAACGGGGGCAAGATCTCGCGCTTTGCCCGATCTCGTCGTATTTAGAATCGCTAAGGAATGTATCGCCAGAAGTATGGATTTAAACTAGGAAAGAACTTTGAGGGGGATCCTCAAAATTCCGAGTTAAGGAGGTTGCAATGTCTCAAAAGAGTGTCACAGTCATCAATTCGACAAATTTATTCGCTCTCATGCATTATCACATGTTTCAAACAACTACATTTTTCTATAAACAATTTATCACAAATGCATGTTTTTTGAAATATCAATTTTTTTTATATAGTAGCCAGACATTACTTGGGGTGACTCAAACAGGACCTCAAGAGAAGACCAAAGGCAAAGCAATAAATCGAGAGCACGAACTAACCTTCCTCTCTCCGAACTCACAATTGTCCTTTCGATATAGGCATAATGGATTTAAGAAGAACGTCCGCAAATATATACCCAAAACAAGATCACTATATTCATACTGACAAAAGTCGCCAAATGCAAACACATCAAGCGAAGAAATACTTTGCCCTCTTGCATTTAATCATTGCTCATTCTTGGATAGGGCTAAGAACTACGCTAACTACTGCATAAGCCTAAACATTATTTTTCCTTACATGAGACTAAGCACTGTCTCCCTTCCTTGCATGAGGCTAAGCACTGCCTCTATTATTGCATAAGGCTAAACATTGCATTTCCTTGCATGAGATTAAGAACTATCTCCATTCCTTGCATGAGGATAATCATTGCCTCCATTATTGCATGAGACTAAAAACTATCCTCCATACTGAATAAGGCTAAGCGCTGCCTTTCCTTGCATGAGAATAGGCACTGTCTCCATTCCTTGCATGAGGCTACGCGTTGCCTCTATTGTTGCATAAGGCTAAGAATCGCCTTTTTTGCATGAGACTAAGGACCGTCTCCATTCTCCGCATAAGGCTAAGCATTGCCTCCATTATTGCATAAGGCTAAGCATTTGATGTTCCTGTACGAGACTAAGCATTGTCTCTGCTCCTTGCATAGGGTTAAACATTGCCCTCACCATAGCACGAGGCTAAGCATTGCCTCCATTATTAGACAAGGCTAAGCATTACCTTTCCTTGCACGAGACTAAGCATTGTCTCCACTCTTTGCATCGGGTTAAGCACTGCCCTCATTTCATACAAGACTAAGCCTTGTCTCGTCTCGTTCTCACATATGGCTAAGCATTACCGATTTCCTCTATCAAATGATCGACACATTGTCCGAAGGCACCATAGTCTGAGGGCACCATACTCATAGCCCAAAGTCATCATGCCATGGCCAGAGGATCTCTCAAAACTGCATATCATTATTAAAAGGTGTCATAGTCCTGAGGCACCATTCTCATGACCCGAGGACACCATTTCATGGCGAATCCACTATCATACGCTTCATGGCCCAGGATGTCACAGTCTAAGGGAATCATCATATCGTCTAAAGACAACTCTCATGGTCCGAAGGGAATTTGCATCATGTTTAAATTTTTGCAATAACCCATATATATTTGCGTGCAACATGTTTTAATTTTTGCAAATAATTGGGGAGGTAACCGTTCTAAAAAAAGGAGCGATTCTCACTCCGGTTTATGTTCACAATGTTCACATCCTTCGATCACCTCAAATAGAACTGATAATCAGTAATTGATTACCCTTTGTTCTATAACCATTCAAATATCTATCTTATACAGCCATAACATTCAATTTTCATTCATAGCCCCACCTAAAATCATCTGTTACTCACGATACTATCATATCCAAAAGATCCTTTTTCGAAACACACGACCACTCTTAGAATAATTCCATCGGTTTTGTTCGCCTTTGGATCTAGAACTACACACGGCCTATNCAAAAGATCCTTTTTCGAAACACACGACCACTCTTAGAATAATTCCATCGGTTTCGTTCGCCGATGGATCCAGAACTACAGACGGCATGTTTCCCGTAACACCAGGGATATTAGGAAACTCAAGAACCAGGGTTCGACCCAATGTTTGTTTCAAAACACATCATTCCTCACTAACTTCGGACAAAATTGGTCATTATTTTCTTTACCCGATAACTCTTTCATCATTCTCGGGTAAAGAGGAGCAGTCGTTGATACCAAATTTTGCCCTTATATTTTTATAAATGTCACATATGCTTTTATAATAACATTTTTACATCATTAATCAATTTAAAAGAGTCATATGAGAATTTTCTATAATTGTCCATAAATGTTTAAGCTTTAAAATTGATTTTCCTGCATTTAAATTATTTAAATATGTATTAATTACACCTTTAAATTATGTTTTTGATGACCCAATCATCCAAATTTATTATTTCCATTCACATATGTATGTCATAATAATTGTACTTCATTTATATAATTACATTTGTATTATTAGCTATTTACACAATTTTTGTAAATAACAACCAATATTCTGTAAATAGTTGAATTTATTATATTAGATATGCCAAAATAGCATTCTATATTTTAATAATTCTGAGTTATTAATTTTAAGTATTTTATTTCATCAATAACAATTTATTATTATTATTATTAGACGTTTTAATAATTTGGTTTTAATTAAGTGTATGTATTTTAAAATGTGGCCCAAATAAGGCAATTTATAGACCAAATTAGTGGCCCAAACACCCACACCTTAGCCCAATAATTCCCAAAGCCCAATCCAAACAACCCCTGTGACTAACCCGGTCATGAACCCACTTCAAACGACCCGCCCCGCCTATTCTTTAAGCCAGACCGTTGATCTCTCAATATCAACGATCCACGATAACCACGCCCTTTTAATTACATCTTCCCCAAAATGCTATCTCCATTGTTTAGGGACAACCACCTTTGAACCCTCTCTACTCCCTTCTCCTCTCAAATCCTCATAGGTGCCTCCACTATCCCCTCCCCCCAATTCCAGTTCCAATAGGGAATATCTCTATGATTTTCCTTCCATATATGCTCGATCTCTCCGTTATTTACACGGTTTTGGTATCACATAATACTTGCCTATCTTTTGCAAGTATACGAACCCAAATCAAGCACGATCATCTCCAGACCTTTTATACGTATACGGTATTTCGTCTATATATACTCACTACCAGGTTATATGGGTCTGATTTACCACGATCCTCGACCAATATTTGATTTCCGTCGAACTAGGGTTTGAAATTTCAATTTTTCTTCTTTATCAGTTCTATTACTGATTGAATGTGCTATTCTTTCCTAATTTGTGATTGATTAATATTTTTCCATGTTTCTTGTTTGATTTCTACCACTACATAATCCCTTACCAATTTCCCTAAGACAGACCTTAATCACCTTAAGAACTATTCTCTCACTCTCACTTATTCTATACTATTCCAAAATTGAGCTCTTGGCCGGCAGAAAGCCAAGGCCACCAGATTTTGTTCCCCTTCCTCTAGTGCAAGTACTTCTCGAGGTCCATTTTGAGGCTCCTATGAACTCTGAAGCACGGGAGAGTTGGGGTTTTACTGGTCTTCAATAAAAATAGATTTTTGAGTTCTTCACCCCCTGTTTAGTTTGTTTGCAACTGGTTATTACCCTATACACTCGTAATTTTATTACTTTCTAATTATGTGCATTTATCTGGGTGTTTTATATCATTCTATCTCAAACCTACTCTAATTGTGACTTTTGATAAGTGATACATGATGTTACTAGGCTTGCAACTAAACCTGATTAATGTTCATCGAATGCTATTCGATACTCATAGGGTGAATTTCAATCCCTGTCTTGTTTACTATTCTTTACACGATTCCTGCTTACTTGACTTGCTTGAAGATAAGCCTCTTCTTATCTGAATGCTCACTTATTGATAAACTGAGTTTGTTTGCATATCCCATATGTTAAGCTCTGCAAAATAGTTGTTCTCATTAGGTTCTTATGTTGAAGTTTCTATTTTAAGTCTATATCTCACTAGTCTTGCCCATGACACAGTTAGAATTTCATGTTCAAACCATTGCTTAAGGCTCCTTAAGATGGTGTTTTGGCCAAGCTTTGTTCTGGAACTTGATTTGAAATATCCTTGTTGCTCTTAAACTTTGTTTCTGGAGTTACAACCACAATCCTTGAGGCATAAGTGTTTATATGACCCTATCTATAAGTCTTGGTTAGAGGTGTTGTTGGTCACAGCTTAAGTACCGAGTGTTTTACTTTTCAGAGTTGTTCAACTAACTCTGTGTGTAGTGTCATATGTATAGCCAAGCTTGACATCCTTTGGGTAAGAAATTATTCATCTGGGCCTAGTATGCTGGGCCTGCTTTGGAATTGGAAGAATGAAGAGCACTGCTTGCCCAATTATTCACTGTTTGCACTTGGAGTCTGGGCCTGCAGTCCACATGGAATTCTTAACCTATCTGAAGGCCCAATTATTACTGGGTTATTATGTATTCATATTTGTACATGTAATTATTCAATAGGGCCTATAATAATTTATAAACAAACGATGCGGAGATTAGTGAAAAGGGTTGGGGTCTAAACGGGCAGAGAGCATGTCTATAGGACCTACCTACTTTGTTCGACATGCTTTATTTCTGTACACACATAGAAACCATGCCTATAGGAAATCACACACTCCACTTAACTTTCTTAATACTTGTACATTATTCAAAAGCATGATTGTTTAGCTAAATATTTTACATGCTCTCATGTCTAATTCTATATAATTATTAGATAACATGCCTATAGGGTTGTAATCATACATACCTTTGTTAATGCTCATCTAGATACCATGACTATAAGGTCTTAACTAATTAGTTAATCGGCTTCTTCTGTTGTTTTATTATACTGTTACCTAAATAGCATGCCTATGGGATACGTACGACAAAATTGAGTCCAAAACCAACCATTAGAAATCTTATCTATAAGATATTGTTATATGCCTAGAGAGAATGTCTATAGAATCAAACATTGGTAATGCCAAGTTTTCTAATATCTCTCACTGCCCATTGCACAAACAACTTAGAAATCATGTCTATAGGTTTTATAACACTTGTAATCTGCAAACTGGTTAATTTGGAATAGCAGGAGTGCCTGTACGACTTGAAATTAGGATCGTATAGAAATCATGCCTATAGGACTTAACGACTCAAATATGTCTTGATCCTGAAATGGTCTACTGTGTAGCCTGGAACTCGTTTGCTTGTTTTGTTGCTACGTGCGGAGGCTAACATGAGCCCCTCTTTGCTATTATATGTAGTCCTACTTGTTTTGAATGCGCGATTAGTTGTATCATTTTGAGCAACCTAGGTGAAGTCTATAGCTACCCGAATAGAGGTCCAAAGCCTCCTGGACCATAGGCATGGGACAGGTAATGCACACCTAGGACACGACTTAGAATTGAATTAGAGCTTCTTTAAGTAAAAACTTCAACATAGTAATTGAGTAGCAAGAGATGATAGTCTATGCCTGCTGAATAATATGAGCAACCCCTATCTTATGGGAGTTGAGAAGTATTATTTATGATGCATGGGGTGATCCTTTAGGCTAAAACACTTAGGGCCCCCCTTTCTTTATATGCTAGTTATCTACACTTAGTCATTTAACATAGACCAATGTAGTTGTATCCTTGTAATCATTAAGGATTTGTACTAATTCTCATGTGTTAAGATATGATTCTTTGACTTATATATTTCTCTTTATTTTTTTGATCACCTAAACTAATCACATAATCCACATAGTTCACAATTCGGCCGGGACCCATAGTTGTGAACCTCAAAGAGTGCCTAACACCTTCTCTTCGAAGTAACTTGAGCCCTTACCTGATGTTTCATGACATGGACTAGTCAAACAGAGTTATTAGCAAATAGCTGCCCTAACGCACCTTAAAAATTGTTAGGTGGTGAATCTTCTCTTTTAATGCGTCCTTTAAAACAGTTGTCACACGTCAAAGCCTGCTTTAGCGAGAAAATGGGTCGTGACACCTATGCACCCCGGCCATGCCCAAACTTTGAAGAAAGAAACCCCAAAAACTACATCCCGATTGCTGAACCCTTAGCCTAGTTGTTTGAAAGGCTGAGGTGAGCCGGTTTGATATATCCAGTGGAAGGGAGAAGTCCCGACCAACCTTCCAAATACTCTGATGCAATCAAGCGGTGGGCCTACCATTCAAGTATACCTAGCCATGATACCGAGGACTGCTTCAGGCTAAATAATAAGATTGAGTCATTGATCAAGAATGGATCCATCCAATGTCCCTCGGCTTTATTGAATATGAATCATAACCCACTGTCAACCCATAGAAATCAAGGAGCTAACATGATTGCTTTGGATGGCGATTATGATCTGAAGGGGACCATCGTCATAATTGGGAATGTCAAGGCTGCAAGAGTTTCACCCTGAACGACTCTATTGATTACTATACAATTGAAACCTCCATTAATGGTCCTGACATAACAAAAACAGTCCACCGTTGCCGTCAAGAATGAGGAAAGTCGAGAATATAAGACAGTTCCATGGACGTATCAACATAAAGGAAAAGGAAATACGACAGATTCTGCAGCTGCTCACGGGATGTCCATGTCAGGAAGGTGGTATGCTCTGGAGAAGCTAAACCGAGGAAATCCAAGTAACAGAATAGGAGGAGAAACATAACATATGCTGAGGTGGCATAATATTTGGAGGCAGATGCCAGTTAAAGAGTACTCTGTTGAAGAACAACTGAAGAAAACCCTTGCATACATATCGAGCATGGATTTGCTGATGCGTTTTGACTGTCATAAAGATGCTTTGATGAAAGTGTTATGTGGAGTATGTGTGCTGAACAACACACTAGCGAGGCATTGGCAGCAACCATTGGAAAGATGGTCGAGACAAACATTATTTTGTTTCGAAGATGAGTTTCCCGCAGAAGGTGTAGATCATAATATAGCTCTGCATATCACAATTAAGTGCGGGGATAAGGTGGTGTCTCGAATGCTGGTAGACGGAGGATGCAGAGTGAACGTTTGCCCGTTCTCTACTCTATGAGAATTGGGTATCCATTAGAGAGAGGTGGAGGAATGACGTGTAAGAGTGAGAGCTTACGATGGGTCACAAAAGGACGTCATTTGAGTGATCTACTTAGCCTTGCAAATTGGACCAGTTGAATTCCCAATATTGTTTCAAGTAATGGACACATCATCTTCATATAACCTGTTGCTGGGAAGGCCTTGGATACATATGGCAGGGGAACTTACGTCCATTCTCCATCAATGTATGAAGTTCAAGCAGGATTTCCAAGAGATTGTGATGCACGATGAATAAAGCCGATCAGCTTATCTAGAATACGCAATTCCATTCATAAAAGGATTAGATGGGGTCGCCTTTCATGTGGTTGAGATCATGTAGACCATGGAGATAGAGAATTCTGGGCAGAATCTAGGTATGCAGTCGCTATATAGATAGAAGATGGCAACGAGAGAAATGATGAAGTACCAAGGACCGGGCTAGGGGCCCGATCATATGGGATAACAGAGCCGATTGATCCAAAGCGTCAGAAGGGTACTATAGGTTTGGGGGTATCAACCTACACTTTGAAAGATATACAGTAGTAACTTTAGGAAGAAGTCTTTTGTGCCAAAGTATCTTCCGAGTCCGGATCAGAACTCAGTACTAGAGGATGACATCATTGATGGAATGGGATGACTGTTCATGAGAATGATCGAGGAATGCCATGACACCGAACATTCGGGATGTCGAGCAAGGAGAGGCCTGGCCGAATTGGACTGCCAACCAATTTTTGGTTCGCTGGGAGTATTGGTAGTGTAGAATTATAGTAATTTTGAAAAACACATGCACGATCAATTAAGGATTGAACTATGCATGTACTCTTTGTCAATTGCCTCCTTGAATGCTCAGACGTTCCTTTAAAGTCACTGCAAATTCATCTTTTATTTTTGTTTATACTTAGTTTTTCTTTTCAGTACTCAAATCGATAAAAACTCACGTTCCGCAATTATGACATGTAACGAAATCCTCGAGAAAAAAGATCCAAACTACGAGGAATACAAATAGAGCATGATGTCTGAAAATTTCAAAAAAGAGATCGAGCAACTAGAAAACTAGAAGAAGGCCAACCTTGAACAAACAGAAGTAGTCAACTTGGGAAGCGAAGAAAATGTGAAAGAAACTGGAATCGGCATTCATTTAGAAGTAGAATAGAGAGAAGAATTGGAATAGCTGCTTTGACAATACATCAATATGTTCGCATGGTCATATGACAACATGCTTGGATTAAGAACCGACATTGTCTCACATCGACTGCCCATCGATCCTGCTAGACCGCAAGTTAAATAAAAACACAGAAAGTTCATGCCAGATTTGAGTTTGAGGATAAAGGAAGAGGTCACTAAGCAGATAGAGGCAAATGTGGTGAGAGTCACCAATTATCCCACATGGATGGCAAACATCGTATAGGTACCAGATAAGTGTAGATTGTAACCACTTATTAGTACATTCTTTCTTTAGTTTTAGTCCGAAAGTGTTGATTTTTGTTCACAAAACTAATGAAAGTGTGCAATTTGCAGGCATGATGGAGAATTGGACCTCAATAAAGAACTCTAACTCAAAAAGGAGTGTTTCAGCTAATAAAGCAAAAAGGAGTGCAGCATGCCAAAAGTGCAGTCTGAAAAAGAAAGTGCGGACTGTAGAATTACCTCTGCGGCCACAGATCTAGTACCTGAAGCTCAGATGATTTTTGGAAACAAAACATGGTCGCACTGACAAGAATTCAAAAAGTTTAGAGAATGTGCAAAACGATCAAGTGTGAAGCCGTGCCAAAAGTGCAGCCGCAGAAGGAAAAGTGCAGCCGCAGAAGCTGAAGTGCAGCCGCAGACTGAATTGTGCGGCTGCAGAAGTCCTCCGCCTTCAGAGCTAAGAAAAGTGCGGACCGCACATGGAATTATGCGGCCGCAGAACCTCCCGTAGATCATTTTTGTCAGCGAATGTAGGACCATTATAAATAGACGTGAAATACTTTTAGAGCAAGTTTTGTAATATTTAGTATTGTAGCCGTTATACATTAATTCTTTGGGTAATTAGTGTCCATTTTCGGAGAATAAACATTAGTTTTATCAATGTAATTTTCTTTTATGGATTTAATTAGTTCTTCTTCTTTGTTTTCTTTAATCTCTATCATGAGTAACTAGATTTTCTCTAGGGTTGTGACCCAATCCTAGTGTCTAAAACTTTATGCGTGATTAATCTAATGCTTCACTACTAGAAATTACACCTATTGCTTCAGTTATTTAGTAACAATTATGTAACCCTTGAAATACATGGTCTATTGCAAGGGTTACAATCGTCTCAATAGCTTATTGTGCATATTAAGACAGTACTAAAACTAAACTGTCACAGTAGTACCATAACCGTCGCCACTAAGCTGTCTAGGGAGATAGTTTGGTAAACTAACTCTGTGGGGATGATTCTTTCAAAAAGAATATTATTGGAATGATTTTATTTCCTTCCAATAATTTCACTAAACCCGCGAATGCTCATTTTTATAATTAAAAAGTAATTCCATAATCTAAAGTATACATATCAAAAAGTGGTCTTGGTATGCCTCTCTCTTCATTGAGAACTTCATGAGAAACAACCCTCTAGTGAATTGAAGGCTTTTCAAACCCACACCCAGTAAAGGATTTTTCGACCAAGTCTACATATCGTTCTATACAACAATAGGTGTGCATGATTCTCTCTCCTCTATGGATTTAAAGTTCTCTATCTCTAGATTTACCATTCAAGGGTTCTTAGACAAGATTACAAAATACACAAATGGGTTTCTATGAAGTCATTATTTTTTGTTCTAATTTATGTTTGATTTTTAATTTTAGTGTTTTTTAAAGTTTGTATCTCAAATTTGGTGAGGATTTGAGAACTCCGTGAAAAATTCTGTGATAAAAAATGAAAGAAGATTGCTTAAAATTGGGGTTTTAGTAAAATTGGTATTTGAGAACCTGGGTTTCAATTGTTTGTGCTAAATATTTTATTCAAAGTTAATTTTGTACTAAATATTGAGTTTACTACTATTTGGAAAGACATTAAAATTACAATACATTTCAAAACTCCATCGTTAATGTCGACAAAGTTCTAAAACTTAAATAGACAAATTCAAAGTTGGGAGAGTTAGAGGAAAGTGTTGTTTATATCTTGGAATTTCACTTTTTTGGTTGGTTTTCTGGTCGTATGGCTCTACTGTTCTAAAATGGGTGTTGAGGGGTATGTTTGAGAAATGTATTGTATATATGTTTTCTCTAGAACTGTTCCATATGGAAGGAAAGATTTTATTTTCTTATCTTAATGATTGGTGTGACTGGAGAAGAGAAAAGTATGTTAATGTTAATCTTATTAGTATTAATTTTAAACATCTGGCCGCAACTTTGTGTATGAAAATGTTCTCCATCAAAAAAAACTTTGTGTATGAAAATGCTATTCTTTTCCACATAAGAAAGAATGAACAAGTTTTAGGTATCGATGTACTTTTTCTCCTCTATCCAATTTATGATTATACACGGTGATTAGTAGTGGCCTTAAAATGGAAAATAGTTTATGGATGTATGATGAGAAAGAAATTATTAGCTGATGTGATATGTATATATGGCATTTTTATGTATCAACATTAACTTTTCAATTGTGAACTAGAGATTTTAAGGTTGGGGAAATGAGTAAATTCGAACTTTCATTGTGTTTTTAACAATGTGTAGTATTCAATTGTCTACTTGTTTATAAGTGCATATAATTGGCACTACTTCTATGTTGATACACGGGTGATTGAATTTTATCTCAATATTGAACAGAGAACTGTGGGAAGTTCAGTTTTGTCTATATTTTAATCTTTTTTGTGTCTCTATCTAACTTTTATAGACCAAAAATAACCAAAACAAAATTTGAAAGTAAATCATGCTACTTTGTTACTGTTTGAAATTTTGACTGATGAATTATATTACTTTTAAAAAGGAACTGATGAATGTAATCTCAAATTTTTGTAGCTCACTAAAAGTGGTGTGGTCGTAATATCCAATATCATAGTGTGTAGATGATACTATGTCAATCTCTTTAAAGCTTCAGCATCTCTTCAAGCTACTGTGAAAGACTCAACAACGAGTTTCTTGTCATCTAGATTGGCTTGTTTTTGTGAACTTGTAGTAGCCTCTATCAATTCAACTAACTTGAGGTTGTCTACATAGATCTTATTTCTTGTTCTTGAAAATTCTCATTTTTTCCTTGATATATTTTGTGACTTACTAGTTTAGCTATGTCAAATTATTAGTGAAAGGCATATGAGATAGCTATATCAAATTTTAGTGTCATCCAGTTTTACAAAAATATTTATAACTAGTTTGACAAAGCAGACTTGAATAATTATTTATTGTTGGTTTGGTGGTACATATCGAAGCAAAATTTCCTGAAACATAGTATGATGAGACAAGAAATTATAGACGATATCATAGCAAAACTTTAACGTTCTGGATTACCAATTGATGCTAATATTTTAGCAACATTGTATTCTCATTCATTGGGTGAAGCTTCCTCAACACAAGTAGCAGCCAATAAGCTAATTCATCGACCATCTCTTGATACAATCAAGGTTAGAATACTCGCAATCCTATAATTGTTGCGTCTAAATTTTAGATTGTATAAAATGTTTTATTTTATGGACTTGATTATTATCCATTATTCTGTATGATGCTACTACTTTTGCAGTGTGCAAGATAGCTTCTTTACTTAGAAAGGAACTACATGGAGTGTTTGCGAGTGTATATGCTTTTAAGAATATTCAAAATTCCTAACTTTTAAGCAATCTCAAAATCGTTAACTTCTAAGCATTCTTACGTCTTCCAGTCATATATACTTGAGTAGGAATTCTTAAATTTAAGGTGTACATTTAGGTATTTTACTAGCCACAAGTTATAGCTTTTCTTGCACTTAAGGTACCACTAGAATTAAATATTTTTGTATTTATTGATTTGCTTGATGTTTATGCTAAATGCGGGTTGATGAACGATCATTTTGGGATTTTGATTCCACGTCAGAGGAATGATGTTACTTGGAGTTCAATGGTTGCTGGGTATGTCCAAAATAGGTTATATGAGGAAGCTATATTGTTAGGCTACAAAAATCGAGGGTTGATCATAACCAGTTTATGCTTTCTTCTATTCTATCTGCTTGTGCTGCATTGTTAGAAGGGAACCAGGTGCATGCTATAGTCCGCAAAACTGGTTTTGGTACCAATCTTTACGTAGCTTCCTCTCTTGTAGACTCATATTGTCTTCAACTAATTAGGTTACGTAAAGAACGTGTGTTTGAATTATATGGGAAGTTGGTTATTCTGAATGCCCTCCCATTTGTCTTATATGAAATAGAGCTACATATAATAATGTACACAACATCATTAGATATTATATTCAAATTTAAATTATGATATCTCTAATAGTTTGTTTGCAATTTTCTCTTTTCTTTTTAATTTTCTTTCCTACCCTCTAAATATTTCTATGCCTTTTAAATTTGTAGATGAAGAAAATGAACAAATGGGAGATGAAAGCAGTGAAGACCTTACTTAAAGAGAATTGGTTGATCTACACCTTCAGACGTTCTAGGACTGTTCAAATATTTGAATATTTTACAAACTTATATGTATGCTAACTCTTGAATTGTTAGCCAATATTTTATAATTTCTCTTCTATATATATAATACTAGTTGTATATTTTGGATTATGATTTTGTTGATGAATATAGTTTCCTTTCATGGATTNGGTAAAAGGCATATGAGATAGCTATATCAAATTTTAGTGTCATCCAGTTTTACAAAAATATTTATAACTAGTTTGACAAAGCAGACTTGAATAGTTATTTATTGTTGGTTTGGTGGTACATATCGAAGCAAAATTTCCTGAAACATAGTATGATGAGACAAGAAATTATAGAAGATATCATAGCAAAACTTTAACGTTCTGGATTACCAATTGATGCTAATATTTTAGCAACATTGTATTCTCATTCATTGGGTGAAGCTTCCTCAACACAAGTAGTAGCTAATAAGCTAATTCATCGACCATCTCTTGATACAATCAAGGTTAGAATCCTCGCAATCCTATAATTGTTGCGTCTAAATTTTAGGTTGTATAAAATGTTTTATGTTATGGACTTGATTATTATCCATTATTCTGTATGATGCTACTACTTCTGCAGTGTGCAAGATAGCTTCTTTACTTAGAAAGGAACTACATGGAGTGTTTGCGAGTGTATATGCTTTTAAGAATATTCAAAATTCCTAACTTTTAAGCAATCTCAAAATCGTTAACTTCTAAGCATTCTTACGTCTTCCAGTCATATATACTTGAGTAGGAATTCTTAAATTTAAGGTGTACATTTAGGTATTTTACTAGCCACAAGTTATAGCTTTCCTTGCACTTAAGGTATCACTAGAATTAAATATTTTTGTGTCTATTGATNAACTAGCCACAAGTTATAGCTTTTCTTGCACTTAAGGTATCACTAGAATTAAATGTTTTTGTGTTTATTGATTTGCTTGATGTTTATGCTAAATGCGGGTTGATAAACGATCATTTTGGGATTTTGATTCCATGTCAGAGGAATGATGTTACTTGGAGTTCAATGGTTGCTAGGTATGTCCAAAATAGGTTATATGAGGAAGCTATATTGTTAGGCTACAAAAATCGAGGGTTGATCATAACCAGTTTATGCTTTCTTCTATTCTATCTGCTTGTGCTGCATTGTTAGAAGGGAACTAGGTGCATGCTATAGTCCGCAAAACTGGTTTTGGTACCAATCTTTACGTGGCTTCCTCTCTTGTAGACTCATATTGTCTTCAACTAATTAGGTTACGTAAAGAACGTGTGTTTAAATTATATGGGAAGTTGGTTATTCTGAATGTCCTCCCATTTGTCTTATATGAAATAGAGCTACATATAATAATGTACACAACATCATTAGATATTATATTCAAATTTAAATTATGATATCTCTAACAGTTTGTTTGCAATTTTCTCTTTTCTTTTTAATTTTCTTTCCTACCCTCTAAATATTTCTATGCCTTTTTAATTTGTAGCTGAAGAAAATGAACAAATGGGAGATGAAAGCAGTGAAGACCTTACTTAAAGAGCATTGNATACTCCATTACAATAGCTTGTAATAAGTGTTGCAATAGCTCGAAGAAATCGTTGCAATAGCTTGAAATAATGCAATAGCTCGAAGAATCGTTGCAATAGTTTGAAATAACTGTTACAATAGCATGTAATCACCATTGCAATAGCTCTAATAACTGTTACAATAACTAAGCTAAACTATTTCAACAAACTGTTTCAGTAGGTTTATTCCATCAATTTTGTGCGGTTACAGTAGTCGTATTGCAACGGTTCATAATAATTGCGACAACTTTTAATAATCGTTGTAAAAGACTGCAGTAAAACCGTTGCGATAGATACAGCTATGACCACGACTCCAAAACCGTTGCAAACAACCGTCTCAATAGACCAATTACAACTCCTTAACTTGCAACGGAGCCAAAACTGCCGTAATAGGACTACTGCAACGGTTTCTCTATCTTTGGCAATAGTTTTACTGATATTTCCATAAGCCTGTTTTCTAGTAGTGCTTGTTTATGATTGGTTGTTTATTATTTAGCCTTGTTCATGCATTATTTCTATAGTTAATGGTTGCAAATAATGATTCATGCCTATTTGACTTGGTTCTTACTTGAAATATACGGACTTCATCTAGGAAAGAGTTGGCTAACAAGAAATTGGGCTACTTAAAGTTTTGGCAAGCATAATTAAAGGGTTTGAACAGAGATATAGAAAACCGAACTTGAGCTCATATCAACTATTATTGGGTTTGAGAAAGCCAATTTGGGCAAATTTACTCTATTACGGAGAGATATTGAGTGGGTAATTTACAGTTGAGAGTTATAATACACCCCGGTCACTAAAACAAGCATTAGCGTGATTTAACCATTTGGCTAACACCTAGGTGAAGGTTACATCCCTAGGCATTTTACCCATTTGATAAAAATAACAAAAACAATTACTCGTTTTCTAGTCTCTTTTCCTTAGCTGATCATTGCTAGTGTCCATTTTAGAAGTAGAAAACAAAATCCCTTATTTGAAAGTGCAGTTGAGCTATTTAATTTACGCTCATCAAGTGTACACCCTAACACCCATATTTAACTCCCTGTGGAAATCGACCCCACTCTTGTTGGGTACTATTATTTCAACGACCGTTTCTACTCACTATTGAGTGTGGATTGGACGTGGATACATTTTTGGCGCCGTTGCTGGGGAGTTTTAATGGTGTTAGCTATATATTTGTATATGTTCTTGAAATATCTTCTTTCCCTTCCGTGTTACTAACTTGTTGAAGTAATTATAGGTACAAACATGACAAACAATGAGCTCGAAAATATTCCACCGGGGGAATTGGACGGTTAGGAGGAACAACTTCATGAGGTACCTCAAGTTTCACAACTGAATTGGCGAGGCCGGGTTACACAAGACAACATGCTCGTACCACCCCCACCCCCACCACCTCAACCACAAGGTCACAACACCGGATTTTGCCCAACGAAGGTTATGCTAGTGCAATAGTCCCCCCTCGTATTAGGGCAGAAAACTTTCAAATTACCAATGTGATGCTCACTTTGCTAGAGAAACGAGGCTTTTTCACCTGTGCGCTAAGTCCAAATGCCTATAGAAATTTGAAGGACTTTATGGATACATGTTGGGGGAGCAAGAAAATAAATGTTTCCGAGTATGCTTTCAGGCTAAGGTTTTCCCCCTTCTCTCTATGAGGTAAAGCTTTAGATTGGTTGGAACATTTGTCGAATAATTCAATACATACTTGGGATGAGTTGGTGAACAAGTTTATTGCTAAGTTTTTCTCTGCCGCGCTTATGGCTACTCTTAGGGATAAAATATTGGCTTTCAAGCAAGAGCCAAATGAGCCTTGCTTTAGATGGGGTAAAGCTTAGGGATGAAATATTGGCTTTCCAGGAAGAGCCAAATGAGCATTGCTTTAGAGGCTAAGGTTTTTTCCCTTCTCTCTATGGGGTGAAACGTTAGATTGGTTGGAACATCTGCCGAATCATTCAATATATGCTTGGGATGAGTTGGCGAACAAGTTTATTGCTAAGTTTTTCTCTGCCGCGCTTATGGCTACTCTTAGGGATAAAATATTGGCTTTCAAGCAAGAGCCAAATGAGCCTTGCTTTAGATGGGGTAAAGCTTAGGGATGAAATATTGGCTTTCCAGGAAGAGCCAAATGAGCATTGCTTTAGAGGCTAAGGTTTTTTCCCTTCTCTCTATGGGGTGAAACGTTAGATTGGTTGGAACATCTGCCGAATCATTCAATATATGCTTGGGATGAGTTGGCGAACAAGTTTATTGCTAAGTTTTTCTCTGCCGCGCTTATGGCTACTCTCAGGGATGAAATATTGGCTTTCAAGCAAGAGCCAAATGAGCCTTTGCATGAGATTTGGGAGAGGTATCGGAAAATGGTGTAGGAGCGCCCAAACATTAATAAGTCCGACAATATGATCCAACAATCATTCTACCGTGGTATCAATTCTATAAACCAATATGTACTCAATAAATTGTCCGGTGGAAACTTTATGACAAAAACTTATGTGGAGGCATGTGAGATTCTTGTTGAAATGCACGAAACGTCGTCGGCTTGGCAATCCCGAGCTAATGTTTCACAAGCTGATCCCAACATAATACACCTCCACAAAGAGTTTCAAGACTATGTGCAAGCCATTTTCAAATTGACAACAAACATGACTCAACTTGCAAAGGCCCAACTTAATAAAGTGCAAGCTCCTAAGCAAGTGCATGCTATGGACGGAGTAAATGTAATGGTTAATAAGAACAGGAAAAGGGTCCACAAATACAATTCCGGGTGGAGAATTATGTGCAAGATGATGGTGGTTTTGATCAAGATTATTCTTATCATGAGAAAGAAGAAGAAGTTCAATATGCGAATAATTTTCAAGGGCAGAAACAACTTTCAAGGCTCAAAGCAACAACAATGGCGACCAAAATAACCAAGGCAATTGGAGTTCTAACAATGAAGGCAATTGGCATAATAACAAGAATCAATGAAATTGGAGTGAAAACAACCAAGGAAATTGGTGAGGTAACAATCAAGGTGACTGGGGAAACAATCAAGGCAACCAGGGGTCGGGTTTTCAAAGGCCCCAATGTATCAACAATTGAGCAACCCACTTCATATACTTCCCATGGTTCAAGTTCTTCAAACAATGAGATTGTCGTATCGAGAATATGTTCAGGAAAATGATGGACAAGAATGCTGATTTAGATGCCCAACTTGCCTGTTACACCCTATATTTTCGTACGTACAAATGCGTCGTAAGAAAACTAATATAGGACCAAAAATGAGATAATATTTAAAAGTATATAAAGTAAGTTAATCATGTTACTTACGAGGTTAAAAATATTGAAGATCATGAACAACAAGTACAAAGAGGGTTGGACAGTTCAGAAGCTAAAGCAATTGAATAAAATAATGTTTCATCAAAAGTCGACAAGTTGGGAATGTTATAACATATACCTTTGGGGTGGGACTAGGGTGCTTAACATGATAAGGAGATTATGTTATGATTTATATTAGTCGTATGACATCCGTGTGTTATGTTTTGAAGTCAAGCGAGTTGTGGAACAAAAGTCAATGAAAGTCATCACAAGTTACATTCATAAGTTTTACTGAAACTTTGGGTCAACTGTAACTGCAATTTTCTCCCAATATAATTAGAGTTATGGGGTGTTCCACCCATAAAATTAAAGATCTATAAGGATATTTTCCAACTCATTAAATTGTTTGTCAATACAACATCGGAGTAGATAGATATGGGCATGTTTGCGATACTGCGCAAGCTGCTAGGTGACAAGTAGGTGTGTCACCTACTTGCTTAAATGAAAGCCCAAAAATGGGCCATTTCGGGTCATCCAAAGAGGCCTTTTAAAGGTCTATTTTCTTCATATATTAGACTTAAAATAGAGCATAATAATCAGACATAATCTCTGCAAAAATATCCTCCCAATGATTTCCCACAAACCTTAATTGCTTTTCTCTCCCTTTCAAGTTCTAATTGGAGGTAAAACCTAGAGTTTAAAGAACCAAGATAGGA
>AWOL01S0024130.1:13422-26020 GCA_000715115.1 Nicotiana otophora
TATATATATATATATATATATTGGGGGATCAGATTGCACGCCGCAACAAACTTGATTAAAATGAATATATTGGAGGAGCGGATTGCACGCCGCAACAGAATTAAATATGAATATATTGGGGGAGCGGGTTGCACGCTACAACGGAAATTGGTGAAAATGATAATTGGTTATGAATGCTAAGTCGGCTTTAGTTATTATAAATGAGTTACCCGATTTATTTTTATTATTTGTTGTTGTTACTAATATTGCGTACAGGTTAATGTAAGTGACCCGCCTTAGTCTCGTCACTAATTCGTCAAGGTTAGGCTTAGCACTTACCAGTACATGGGATCGGTTGTACTGATACTACACTTTGTACTTCTTATGCAGATTTAAGAGTTGGTCCCAGCAGCGTACCATAGACTTGCTCAGATTTCAGCTACTGAGAGGAGACTTGAGGTATAACTACACGGCGTCCGCAGTTCTGAAGTCCCCGTCTACTTTACTTTAGTTTTGTGTTTGTTTCCAAACAGTTTTATTTTATTCAGACCTTTATTTGTATTATTATAGAAGTTCGTGCAGTTGTGACACCAATTCTGGGATGGTATTTAGACCCCGTTATTTGTTTGGATTAATCACTATATTTCAGACTTTATCATATAGCCCGCAATCGCATCATCCTCATCATATAGCCATTCGACCGCTCATCGAGCCACATATTTTCCACTCATAGGGATATTACTTAGACATATGAGTTCAAATGTACAAGTCACAACTGAAGCTACCGAGCCTAAGCTACGGTCCAAACCTGGCCTCAAGTCCTCCAGACTGGCCTATCACCAAAACACAGAATACACATCTCACACATTATCCCTGAAATCACAAGTCGGTGATACGAAGCTGATACTGAGCGCTCACACGTGCACACGAATGCGTGGAAGGAATTCAAAGAGTTATATTTCAATCTGAATCAATTCCGCACGATAAGCAAAGAAAGATGGGAAATTATCCTAAATGCCCTGTAGCCTCTCGAAGATAAGTATGGACGTCATCATACCGATCTGCAACACTCTACTAGACACTTGCTCATGACTTGTAAAACCTATGAACCTAGAGCTCTGATACCAACTTGTCACGACCCAAAATCCAACTAATCGTGATGGCACCTAACCCAACCCGTTAGGTAAGCAAACTATCCACTATCCAATTCCAATGTAACTTAACAAGACAATTAAGTAAAAGAAAATATCTAAATATTATACATTCCCCAAGGACTGGTAGTACAAATCATGTGCTTCTAATAATAGAGTTTACAAAGCTGGTATGAAATAATACATCATCTATTCGAAAATGTACATGAACAGATTGTTATAAATCTAAGGCTAGCATGAACAAGAGGCAGCTACAACCGGAACGCAGGTACATCTTCCGATCCACCTCCCAACGAACACAGCAACATCAACATCCAATATCTGCACGCAAGGTGCAGAAGTGTAGTATGAGTACAACTGACCATATGTACTCAATAAGTAACAAACCTAACCTTAAGTTGAAAGTAGTGACGAGTTGGAACACAAGTCGGGGTCCAACACCAATAGCCAACAACAGTTCATAACAATATAATTTAAAGCAGCACAAGTAATAATTCAACAATAACATGCTCAACTTAATCATGATTTCTAAAAATAGCTCTGCTTTTCAAGTGTATCTGTGAAAACTCAAGTCTTTTACCGAAGTTGCCAAAAATATGAGTAAGTTTGAAAATAGTAATTTTTCCAAAATCTTTCTTCCACAACAGGAAATTTTATTTTTCAAATGGCATGAGGAAAATGCATCTCTATGCCTGTATGTCAAGTGTGCATGTCAATGTGATGCAATTCAGTGATAAATCATATACATACTCTCAGAGTATTATTTCACTCAGTCCTTCCAGTCACTCAGTCCTTACAGTCACTCAATCCTCCCAATCGCTTGGCACTCGCACTCGACACTCGCACTCAGTAGGTACTTGCGTTCATTGGAGGTGTGTACAAACTCCAGAGGGGCTCCTTCAGCCTAAGCGTTATAAACCGCACGGACAACTCACGTGCTATAGTATAAATATTTGGATCCGCACGGACAACTCACTCGGTGCAAGGACAACTCACATGCTATAGTATCAATATCTGGATTCGCACGGACAACTCACGTGCTATAGTATCAATATCTGGATTCGCACGGACAACTCACGTGCTATAGTATCAATATCTGGATCTGCATGGACAAATCACGTGTTGCAATAAGCCAATCTGTCCTGCTATGACGTGCAACCCGATCCCATAATTATCCTCACAATCAGGCCCTCGTCCTCACTTAGTCATCAATCTCTCCAGTCTCTCGGGCTCACAATGTCATGAAACTAGCCCAAAATGATGATATGATGAATCAATAAATAGCAACAAAGACTGAGAGATGAAGAGTAAATTACCCCGAGCAAGCCAGATCTAATACCATATAATTCAGGGCTTATACCCTCAGCTCCAAGATTAGAAGAGTAACTTACCTCGAGCAAGTCAAATCCAATACCGAGCAAAATGTACAATACTCCAGAAATTCCATTCCGCACATATCAACCTCCATACGCTTTCCTATCTCCTCAATTCAAGCCAAACGACTCGTATCTATTCAAATAACGTGCAAATTAATCACAACATACTCTAATGCTTACAATTTAACAATTTACAAAATTTTCCAACTTCGCTCGAAAAATCAACAATGGGGCCCATGTCCCGGAATCTGACAAAATCACAAAATCCGAACACTCATTCCGATACGAGTCCAACCATATAAAAATTATCAAATTCTGACATCGGATTGACCTTTAAATCTTCATTTTACATTTTTGGAAGATTTTATAAAAAATCTGATTTTTCTTACATAAAATTCACGAATTCATGATGTAAATGAATATGGAATTATGAAATATAATCAATATAGGATAAGGAATACTTATCCCAATGTTTTCCCGTGAAAATCGCCCAAAAATCGCCTTCACCAAACTCCCCAACTTTGTTTTGTCAAAAATGGTTGAAAACCTTCGTTTTATGGGGTTTTTACATTTGTGGCGCCACAGGTGGAGTGGGGCGCTGCTTGTGGCGACGTTTCCAGTACTTCCAGCAGTCCTAGTGCCAAGGATAGCGCCCCGCGCTACCCTGGGTGCTAATGGCGACGACAAATCGCTCCAGACACGGAAATGGGCATAACTCTCTCATACAATGTCCGAATTCGACGATTCTTTTTACTATGGCTTGGTAATTTCAATACGGATCTAATGATTAATCCAAACCAACTTTGTAGCTCATTTGCTTAAGGTTATACCACGTACTCTTGAAGAATCGACGTTGAAACATCCTAGGTTCGATGCCAAAATATAGCAAATCAAGTTTGATTGACCTCAAATTTTCTGCACAAGTCATAATACATCATATGAAGATATTCAAGACTTCAAATAGTAGATAGGAGAGCAATTACTCAAAATAAAAAAGTCGGCTCGTTACATTAACAGATCAAAAGTTGGACTTAAACAGATTCTGGAAATTCGGGGGCCGAACTCAAAGGTCGAGGGACGAGGGTCGAGGCCGAAGCCAAGGATCGAGGCAAAGGATCGAGGGTCGAGGGTCGAGGGTCAAGGGAAGCCTGGATAGAATTGTAAGCTATAAAGTAGGGGACTTCGTCCCATTTTTCAATTTTGACAAATTGGAGCTTGGGGAGAGGCGATATTTGGTTAGATTAACTCGGGGTAAGTGTTATTAACTCAATTATGGTTAGATTACCCACATCTATCATTGTTTTTCACCATTTAATTAGTGTTTTGAGATTGAAATTTGGAAAAAATTTAGAAATTCATAAAAATGAAATTTTGAGATTTCGGTGTCGATTCAGAGTCGGATTTGGGTGAAACTGGTATAGTTGGACTCGTAATGGAATGGGTTGTCGGATTTTTGTGAGTTTCGTGAGATTCCGAGACGTGGTCACCACGAGCAATATTTGAGTTAATTTTGGATTTTTATTGAAAAATGTAGTATTTTCTTATGAAATTGATTCGTATAATATTTGTTGACTGATCGAATTATTTTGGCTAAATTCGAGCCATTCAGAGCCGGATATTCGTGGAAAAGGAATTCTTACCGATTGATTGAGCTTGGTTCAAGGTAAGTGGCTTGCCCAACTTTGTGTTGGGGAAATCCCCTTAGGATTTGGTACTGTTTTGATCTGTGAGCGCCGTGTACGTGGGGTGACGAGTACGTACACGGGCTAATTATTGTAAAAACCCGATTTCTACTAAGTAATAACTTATTTTTCCTTCTTATTTTAGTCTTATCAACATGTGTAGTATCCCGTTAGACTAAAATAGCATGCCTACTTGCCTTAATTGTTTATCTGAACTACGTGCAACACGTTTTATTGAAATTCATGTTTTTCCTTGACTTGAACTTAGTCTCAATTGTAGTTTTTCCTGCTGTAACTGTTATTTCTGTTAGTTGATCTGCATATTTACTTTGGAACTACAAAACGGTATTCCGGGAGATCCCCCTGTATTGCATATTTATTTTGGGACTACGGAACGGTATTCTGGGAGATCCCACTGTCTTGCATATTTACTTTGGGACTATGGAACAATATTCTGGGAGATCCCACTGTCTTGCATATTTACTTTGGGACTATGGAACAATATTCTGGGAGATCCCCTTGTACTGTATATTTATTTTGGGACTACGAAACGGTATTCCGGGAGATCCCCCTATCTTGCATATTTACTTTGAGACAACGGAACGGTATTCCGGGAGATCCCCCTGCACATTTATGTTTGGGACTACGAGACGGTATCTCGGGAGATCCCTTGTTGTATTTCTGTGTACTGAGCTATTACCTTCTATGAATTCTTTCTTGTTAAATTTCAGTCTATATTGTACTACGATATTTCATTCTTGCCTTGCTTTATTATTATATATACCAGTAGGGTCCAGACCTGACCTCGTCACTACTTGACCGAGGTTAGGCTTGGCACTTACTAGGTACTGATTGTGTTGTACTCATGCTACTCTCTGCACATGTTTTTCGTGTGCAGATCCAGGTGCTCCTTATCAGCCGCACTGTCAGTGAGCTGAGACAGCTTTGGAGACTTCAAGGTATATCTGCCGCATCCGCAAACCTCGGAGTCCCCTTCTACTCTTTCACATGTCCATTATCTTCTGTATTTTTCTTTTGGTAGACTCTAATGTATAGAGACACTAGATTTTCCTTCTGTAGTTTGTGATTCACGATGTTTCAGGTTTTGGGATTACTGAGTATTTTATATTGAAATAGTTGGTTATTGTACATGTCAAGCGGCATGGTACCCAGTTATGTTGTTAAATTTATATTTTCATTTCATTATTCTGCAAATGTTAGGCTTACCTAGTCGTAGAGACTATGTGCTGTCACGACGTAATAAGGAGAGGAAATTGGGTCGTGACAAGTTGGTATTAAATCTCTAGGTTCGTAGGTGTCGTGAGTCACAAGATGGTTTATTAGAGTCTCACGAATCGGTACAGAGACGTCTGTACTTATCTTCGAGAGGCTATGGAACTCTTAGGAAAATTTCTCTACTTTGATTCCTTGTCGTGGAAAAATTTTGTTGACTTCAAAAAAACAAATTCTAAAGTTCGGTATTCTATTCTCTCACAGATGGTGAGGACACGTACGGGCAGATATGATGACCAGGCACCCGCGCCCCCTGCTAGAGCCGCGAGAGGCCAGGCACGGGGTAGAGGCCAAGGACATCCACGTGGTGCAGATAGGGCACCCGCACGAGCTACTACAGAGGAGCCCCCAGTAGCTCCAGTTGGAGGGCAGACACCTGAGGTTCCTGTTTCTGCACCAGTCCTCCAGGACTCTAGCCCAGTTTCTGAGCATGTTCAGAACCTTAGCTCAGGTTGGATTGATCCCACTTGCTCCTGCCATATCTTAGGCCAAGGGAGGAGAACAGACTCCCGTAACCGGTACTCTAGAGCATCGGGTTCAGGTCGACCAGGTTCCAGAGATTGTACCAATACAGCCAGTAGCTCCAGCTCAGGCCGAGGTTAGGGTAGCAGCTTCTGAGGTGGAGCAGCTCAGACTTGAGATGTACAAGAAGTACCACCCACCTACCTTCAGCAGATTGGCTACAAATGATGCTCAGGGTCTTTTGGATAAGTGTCATCGTATTCTCTGTACTATGGGCATAGCAGAGATGAGTGGGGTTTCTTTCACTACATTCCAGCTTAGAGGAGCAGCCTATCAGTGGTGGTGTGCTTATGAGTTGAGTAGTCCGGTTGAGCTAGTTTCACTTACATGGACTCGGTTCTCAAACATGTTTTTGAGAGAGTATATCCCTCTAAGACTCAGGGACTCATGGCACGCGGAGTTTGAGCAGCTGCGCTAGGGTGCTATGACTGTGTTAGAGTATGCAGTTCTCTTTAGTGATTTGGCCAGACATGCACCGGCCTTGGTTGCCACAGTTCGAGAGAGGGTTTGATGGTTTATTGAGGGACTCCACCCCAGTATCCAGATTAGTATGTTCAGGGAGTTGGAGATAGATATTTCTTATCTGTAGGTTATGAGTATTGCTAGGAGATTGGAGGGCACGCTTTCCCGGAATAGAGAGGAGAGGGAGGCCAAGAGGTCTCGAGAGACTGGTTCTTATTCTGGTGCTCGTGCCCCAGCAACTTGCCATGATAGGGGTTATGTGAGCTGCCCCATCCATTCAGCTCTTCCTGCTGCCAGCGGTGTTCCAGCCCCTTCTAGGCCCCAGGAGCCTTATTATGCACCAGTAGTATCTAGTGTGCCTCCTGCACGGGGTGTTCCTAGCGGCCAGTCCAACAGATCAGGCCCTAGCCAGCCACAACAGCCACGCCCTCCCAGAGCTTGTTTTGAGTGTGGCGACACTCTCCATATGGTGAGGGATTGCCCCATATTTATGAGGGCTGCACCTCCACAGACTTCTCAGGCACATCGTGCTCCACCGGGTCCTCAGGATATGATTACAGCACCAGCTGCCATCCCACCTTCTCAGCCAGCTCGAGATGGAGGTCAGGGAGGTAGAGGCCGCCCTACAAGGGGAGGCCTAGCCAGATATCATGCCCTTCTTGATCGTACAGAGGCAGTCGCTTATGATTCTATCATTACAGGTATTGTTCCAGTCTGTCATAGAGATGCGTCGGTATTATTTGACCCATGCTCTACATATTCCAATGTGTCCTCTTATTTTGCCACATATTTGGGCGTATCGCGGGATTCTTTGAGTTCCTTGTTTATGTGTCTACTCCTGTGGGAGATTCTCTTATTATGGACCGCGTGTATTGGTCGTGTTTGATTGCTCTTGGTGGTTTTTAAACCAGAGCATTTATTATAGCTCAGCATGGTGGACTTTGATATTATTTTGGGCATGGACTATTTTCGCCCCATTATTCTATTCTTGATTGTCACGCTAAGACCGTAATGCTGTCTATGCCAGGTTTACCGTGATTAGAGTGGAGAGTTACCTTAGAGTATACTCCTAGCAGAGTCATTTCATTTCTTAAAGCTCAACGAATGGTTGAGAAGGGGTGTGACGCGTATCTAGCTTATGTGAGAGATGTCAATATTGATACCCCTACAGTTGAGTCATTTCCAGTAGTGGGGGACTTTCCAGATGTGTTTCCAGTTGATCTTCCGGGCATGCCGCCCGACAAAGATATTGATTTTGGCATTGATTTATTGCTGGGCACTCAGCCCATCTCTATTTCTCCCTATCGTATGGCTCATCCTGAATTGAAGAAGTTGAAAGAGCAGTTATAGGAGTTGCTTGATAAGGACTTCATTCGGCCCAGTGTGCCACCTTGGGGTGCTCCGGTCTTGTTTGTAAAGAAGGAGGATGGTTCTATGCGTATGTGTATGTGTATTGATTATCGCCACCTGAACAAAGTTACAGTGAAGAATAGGTATCCATTGCCTCGTATTGATGACTTATTTGATCAGTTATAGGGTGCCAGAGTGTTCTCCAAGATTGACTTATGTTCAAGCTATCATCGGTTAAAGATTCGGGAGCCAGATATCCCGAAGACTGCTTCCGAAGAAGGTGGAAGCAGTGCAGAGTTGGCCTAGACCGTCATCGGCTACAGAGATCCGTAGTTTTCTTGGGTTGGCGGGGTATTACCGTCACTTTGTAGATGGATTCTTATCTATTACAGTACCTATGACCAGGCTGACCCAAAAGGGTGTTCCGTTCAGGTGGACAGAGGAGTGTGAGGAGAGCTTTCAGAATCTCAAGACAACTTTGACTACAACCCCAATTTTGGTATTGCCTACAGGTTCGGGGTCCTACCCTGTATATTGTGATGCATTGCGGATTGGTCTTGGCGTGGTATTGATGCAGGATGGTAGGGTGATTGCCTATGCGTCCAGACAGATGAAGGTGCATGAGAAGAACTATACTGTCCACGACCTTGAGTTAGCATCTATTATTTATGCCCTGAAGATTTGGCGCCACTATTTGTATAAAGTTCCTTGTGAGATTTACACTGATAATCAGAGTTTACAGCATCTGTTCAAGCAAAAGGATTTTAATTTGCGTCAGCGGAGGTGGTTGGAGCTACTTAAGGATTATGATATCACTATTTTGTACCATTCGGGGAAGGCCAATATGGTGGATGATGCTTTGAGTTGACGGTCAAAGAGTTTGGGAAGTTTAGCATATCTTCCAGCAATAGAGAGACCCTTAGCATTGGATGTTCATGCCTTAGCTAGCCAGTTTGTGAGATTGGATATTTTCGAGCCGAGTCGAGTGTTGGCTTATGTGGCCTCTCGATCTTCTCTTTATGATCGCATCAGGGAGCATCGGTATGATCGCACGGTTCAACACGGTGATTCTAAGGAGGTCACTATTAGGGATGATGGTGTATTAAGGATGCAGGGCATGCTACGTGTGCCTAATGTAAATGGTTTGCATGAGTTGATTCTTCAGAAGGCTCATAGATCGCGATACTCTATTTATTCGGGTGCCACGAAGATGTATCAGGACTTGAGTCAGCATTACTGGTGGAGGAGGATGAAGAAGGACATAGTGGAGTATGTGGGTCGATGCCCAAATTGCCAGCATGTGAAGTATGAGCATCAGCGCCCATGTGGGTTGCTTCAGAAGTAAGAGATTCCGGAGTGGAAATGGGAGCAGATCACTATGGATTTCATTGTTGGACTCCCACGGACTCAGCAAAGGTTTGATGCAGTTTGGGTGATTGTGGATAGGCTGACTAAGTCAGCTCATTTCATTCTTGTGATGACTACTTATTCTTCCGGGCAGCTGGCTCGAATTTACATCCGCGAGATCTTCAGACTTCATGGCGTACCGGTATCCATCATCTCTGACCGGGGTACGCAATTTACATCACGGTTCTGGATAGTTATACAACATGAGTTAGGTACTCGGGTTGAGTTGAGCATAACATTTCACCCTCAAACGGATGGACAGTCCGAGCGCACTATTTAGATACTGGAGGATATGTTCTGTGAGTGTGTGATAGATTTTGGGGGTGCTTGGGATCAGTTCTTTCCACTTGTGGAGTTTTCCTACAACAACAGCTACCAGTCGAGCATTCAGATGGCTCCGTATGAGGCCTTATATGGTAGGCGGTGCCGGTATCCAGTGGGTTGGTTCGAACAGGGCGAGGCTAGGCTATTGGGTACATACTTGGTTCAGGATGCCTTGGAGAAAGTTAAGGTGATTCAGGATAGACTTCACACAGCCCAGTCCAGACAGAAGAGTTATGCAGACCGGAAGGTTTGCGATGTTGCATTCATGGTTAGTGAGCGGATCTTGCTCCGGGTTTCGCCTATGAAGGGTGTTATGAGGTTCGGGAAGAAGGGTAAGTTGAGCCCTAGGTATATTGGGCCTTTTGAGATTCTTGAGAGAGTTGGGGAGGTGGCTTACAAACTTGCACTACCACCTAGTCTCTCTACAGTTCATCCATTGTTCCATGTTTCCATGCTCCGAAAGTATCACGGCGATCTGTCTCATATGTTAGAATTCAGTTCAGTTCAGTTGGACAAGGATCTATCTTATGTTGAGGACTAGTGGCTATTTTGGATAGGCAGGTTCAAAATCTGAGGTCAAAGGATATTGCTTCCGAGAAAGTTCAGTGGAGGGGTCATCCGGTCGAGGAGGCGACTTGGGAGACCGAGCAGGATATGTGAAGCCGCTATCCTAATCTTTTCAGCACTTCAGGTATGTCTCTATGATCGTCCGAGGACGAACGATTGTTTTAAGAGGGGGAGGATGTAACGACCAGGCCATTCGTTTTCAAATTTGTAGCCTCACTCCCCTATTTACTGCTCATTCTGTGCTTTATAACTGTTTTGTAACTTGTCAGGGTAGTCGGTTCGGGTCCGGTGAGGTTTTGCAATGAATTGGAACACTTAGTTCCAAGTTTTAAAGCTTAAGTTTAAATAATAATCGGATATCAATTTATGTACAAATGACCCCGAAATAGAATGTTGATGATTCCAACAGCTCCGTATGGTGATTTTGAACTTAGGGGCGTGTTCGGAATTTTATTTAGATGTCCGTAGTTAAAATAAGCTTGAAATGGCTAAAATAGGAATTTAAGTTTGGAAGTTTGACCGGGGAGTTGACTTTTGATATCGGGGTCGGAATCCAGTTCTGAAATTTTTTATAGCTCCGTTATGTCATTTATGACTTGTGTGCAAAATTTGAGGTCAATCGGACTTGATTTGATAGGTTTCGACATCGAATGTAGAAGATGGAAATTCTTAAGTTTCATTAAGATTGAATTGGGGTGTGAATTGTGATTTTAGCATTGTTTGATATGATTTGAGGTTTCAAATAAGTTCGTATGATATTTTAGGACTTGTTAGTGTATTTGGTTGAGGTCCCGAGGGCCTCGGGTAAGTTTCGGATGGTTAACGGATCAAAAGTTGGACTTAAACAACTGCTGAAAAAGCTGTTGCAATTTTTATTCTGCTGGAAATTCAGGGACAGAAATCGAAGGCCGAGGGCTGAAGGCTGAGGGTTAAAGCCGGAGGCCAAGTCCGAGGATCGAGGGCCGAGGGTCTAGGGCAACCTGGACAGAATAGTAAGTTATAAAGCAGGGGACTTCGTCCCATTTTCTATTTTTGACAAATTGGAGCTTGGGGAGAGGCGATTTTTGGGAGATATTTAGAGGAACCATCAAGGTAAGTGTTCTTAACTCAATTATAGTTATATTACCCGAATCCATCATTTGTTTTCACTATTTAATTAGTGTTTTATGATTGAAATTTGAAATTTTTTTAGAAATTCATAAAAATGAATATTTGAGATTTCGGTGTCGATTCAGAGTCGGATTTGGGTGAAACTGATATGGTTGGACTCGTAATTGAATAGATTGTCGGATTTTTTGAGTTTCGCCGGATTCCGAAATGTGAGAAACACGGGCAATTTTTTATTTAATTTCGGATTTTTATTAAAAATGTAGTATTTTCTTATGAAATTGATTAGTATATTTTTTGTTGGCTAGATTCGAGCCATTCAGAGTCTGATATTCTGTCACGACCCAAAATCCAACTAGCCGTGATGGAACCTAACCCAACCCGTTAGGTAAGCCAATTTACAAATATTCGATTCAAATAATATTTAACTGACCTTATTAAACTCCCCAAGTACTTGTAGCACAAATTATGAGCTTCTAAGAATAGAATTTATAAAACTAGTATGAAATAATACATCATCTGTTCGAAATTTACATGAACAGATTGTTATAAATCTAAGGCTGCCATGAACAAGAGACAGCTACAACTGGAACACAGGTACATCTTCAGATCTAGCTCCCAACGAACACAGCAACACCAACAGCCAACATTTGAACGCAAGGTGCGGAAGTGTAGTATGAATACAACTGACCCTATGTACTCAATAAGTAACAAACTTAACCTTAGGTTGAAAGTAGTGACGAGCTTGCACCAAGATCATAGTCCACTCCAATAACCAATAACATCTCATAACAATATAATTTAAAGCAGCACAAGAAATAACTCAATAATAGAATGCTCAGCTCGTATACAATTCCGGAAAATAAACATTTTCTTTTCAAGTATAACAGTAAAACTCAAATTCATTGCCGAAAATCACCAAAAATATGAGTAAGTCTCAAAACTATGATTTTCCCAAAAATTCCTTTCAATAAAAAATAAGATGTTTCATTTTCTTTCCACATAGCCAGTGAAAAATACATCACTATGCCCATATGGCAATATGTGTGAGAAGTCATGAATGACGTGATACCGTACAACAAGAGGAAAATGCATCTCTATGCATGTATGTCAAGTGTGCATGTCAATGCTGTCACGACCCGATTTCACATGTGGGTCGTGATGGCGCCCAACACTACAGCTAGGTAAGCCAACTAATAAATGAAGCATACATTGATAAAATTTAAAAGCAAGAAAATATAAACACAAACTCTACCAATGTGTGTGCCAAGACCTGGTGTCACAAGTGCATGAGCATCTAGTAGATTATACAAAACTCCAAATATTGTCTGAAATGAAATAGACAGAATGTAAATATAAGAAGAGACACTGGTAGCTG
>AWOL01S0024131.1:0-21683 GCA_000715115.1 Nicotiana otophora
ATTTTTGAAAAGTTTGATCGGGGAGTTGACTTTTTGATATCGGGGTCGAAATTCGATTTTAAATTTTTTTATAGGTCCATGATTTGATTTGATTTGATAGGTTCCGAGGTCGTTTGTAGAAATTAGAAATTTCAAAGTTCATTAGGCTTGAATTGGAGTGTAATTCATAGTTTTAGCGTTGTTTGAGGTGATTTGAGGGTTCGGCTAAGTTCGTATGATGTTTTAGGACTTGTAGGTATATTTGGTTGATGGTCTCGAGGGGCTCGGGTGAGTTTCGGACGGCTAACAGATCACTTTTGGCCTTTGGGAGACTGCTGATAGCTGCTAGTATTTTTCTTCTGATTTTCTTATACGCGATCGCGTAAGTTTGTCTGCGATCGCGTAGTGTAATTTGGGCAGGGGCGACTTTGTTCTACGCGATCGCGTGAGATTATTTGCGATCACGTAGGCTTGTTTGAGGCAGTGATATTTTTGTTCTTCGTGATCGCGTGAATAAGGCCGTGATCGCGTAGGTGTGGGAATTTGATATTCGTGACCGTGTGGAGGAGGTCGTGTTCGCGTAGAGTAAGCGGAGCAGCAGGGAAGGCCACACGTTTGTGGTTTGTGCTTCGCGATCGCGTAGGGTTATTTTTTTTTGGGCAGTAAAAATTTATGCTACGCGATCGTGTGAGGAAGTTCGCGATCGCGTAGAAGAAATCATTGGGGAGAGAGTTTAAGTTCTGAAAATTGGACTTCTTTCCATTTTCTATTTTTTGACGGATTGGAGCTAGGGAAGAGGCGAGTTTTGCGAGATTTTCAGAGGAAACAATGGGGTAAGTGTTCTTAACTCAATATTGGTTAAATTACCCGAATCTATGATTGTTTTTATCATTTAATGGGTGAATTAAGTTGGAAAATTGTGAAAAACCTCTTAGTTTAATTTGGAGATTGAGGGTCGAGTTAATGTCAGATTTGAGTAAAATTTATATGGTTGCACTCGTGGTTGAATGAGCGTTCATATTTTGTAACTTTCGCCGTATTTCGAGACGTGAGCCCCATGGGCGATGTTTGAGTTAAAATTCGAATTTTTATGGAAAAATTAGCATTTTCTTATGGAGTTAATTCCAATAAATTTTATTGACTGAATCGAATTATTTGTGGCTAGATTCGAGGTGTTTGGAGGCCAATTCACGTGAAAAAGACATTTCAGAATAAATAATTACACGGCTTGAGGTAAGTAACACTTCTAAACTTGGTTATGAGAGTATGAATCCCCGAATTTGGTATGATATAAATTGTTTAGAGGTGACACTCACGATAGGTGGCGAGCATGTATACGTGCACCATATAAAACCGTGTCTTGAATAAATCCCGCGCAGTTGTAAGATTAAAGAATCATGTTATTATTTGAACATGTTAGAGAAATTGAGCCGAGACTTTTATTAAAGATCATGTATAGGCTACGAGTCGATATTTTGGGACCCATAGGGTCATATTGTTGTTGAATTAATTATTTCAAAAATATACATTTCACACTCAGTCATATTCGTCCATTGTGAGGATATTTATGGATCGTAGCTTCCCGCCTGCAGCAGGCCAGAATGGCTTTACACATTATTATTGTTCTGGATCGGGGCTGCCCGCCTGTAGCAGGCGTTATTGGCTTTACTATTTTTGTCACGACCCAAAATTTAACTAGTCGTGATGGCACCTAACCCAACCCGCTAGGTAAGTTAACTTTCAATTATCCAATTCCAATAATAATTATTAAATCAATTTAAGTGAATAAAGATCTTAATCTTATACATCCCCCAAGAACTGGTAGTACAAATCATGAGCTTCTAAGAATAGAGTATACAAAGCGGAAATGAAATAATTACATAGTCTGTTTGAATAATACATAAACAAAGCTTTTATAAATCTAAGGCTATCATAAACAAAAGGCAGCTACAATAGGAACGCTGGTACATCTTCAAATCCCGCAACTATCGAGCACATCAACAACAACAGCCAACATCTGCACGCAATGTGCAGAAGTATAGTATCAGTACAACCGACCCTATGTACTGAGTAAGTAACAAACCTAGCCTTATGTTGAAAGTAGTGACGAGCTTCTATCAAGGTCGGGTCCAAAACCACTAGTCCACAACAGTCCATAACAACATAAAGCAAATAATACCAGAAGTAACTCAGAGATAAAATACTTAGCCAAATCATGATTTCAAAAATAATAGTTCTTCCTTTCAAGTACATCAGTGAAAAACCCAAATCGTTTACCAAAATTGCCAAAAATATGAATAAGTTTGAAAGCAATAATATTCCCAAAATCCTTTCAATAATAAATAATATGTTTCATTTTCTTTCCAGATAACCCGTGTAAAACAAATGCATCGCTATGCCCATCTGTCAACATGTGTGAGAAATCATGAATAATGTGATATCGTACAACATGAAGAAAACATATCTCTATGCATATATGTCATATGTGCATGTCAATGCAATGTATCACAGAGATTGTACTCACGTATTCACACTCTCAGAGTACTCAATCTCACTGTCTCGCATTCTCTCTCACTATGCTCAGCACACTCAATCACTCAGCGCTATACAATACCTGCTGCGGCGTGCAGTCCGATCCCTGTTTATAGTCGACTGCGCTCACTAGGGGTGTGTACAGACTCATGAGGGGCTCCTACAACCCAAGCGCTATAAGCATGGACAACTCAAGTGTTGCACGGACAACTCACGTGCTATAATATCATATCTAGATCCGCACGAACAACTCACGTGCTGCAGGGACAACTCACGTGCTATAATAATATCTAGATCTGCACGGCCAACTCACGTGCTGCATGGCCAACTCACGTGCAATAGTATAATATATGGATCCGCACGGCCAACTCACGTGAAATAGTATAATATATAGATCTGCACGGCCAACTCACGTGCTGCACGGCCAACTCACGTACAATAGTATGATATATATAAAGCCAATATGGCCTGCTGTGGCGTGCAGCCTGATCCCAAAAATAATATCTTCAATATCAGGCCCTCAGCCTCCCTCAGTTATCAATCTCTCCAGTCTCTCTCTCATGGGCTCACAATGTCATGAGAATAGCCCAAAATGATGATATGATGTATCAATAAATAACAACAGAGATTGAGATATGATATGCAATGAAATGAATATGACTGAGTATGAATTTTTAATTTAAAATAAATAATTCACAACAATATGACCTCTGTGGGTCCCAATAATACTGGCACATAGCCTCAACATTATTTTTAATATGCCTTTCAACTCAATTTCTTTAACTCATAAAACCGCATGAAAATTGCCAAGATCATTTAACTACAAATTTCCATAGAAACAATTATGTCACAATTTCTATAGTGCACGCCCATACGCCTGTCACCTAGCATGTGCATCACCTACCAACAATTAACGAAATACGTATATTCAGGGTTCATACCCTCAACTCCAAGATTAGAAGAGTTACTTACCTCGAACAAGCCAAATCCAATGTCGAGCAAGCTAAGCAATACTCCAAAAATTCCATTCTGTGCGTATCAACTTCCAAACGGCTCGAATCTAGTCACAATTAATTTGATTCAGCTCACAAAATTATAGGAATTAATTCCATATCAAATTACTAATATTTTCCAAAATTCTGAAATTACGCCCCAAAAATCACCTGTGGGGCCTGTTTTTTGTTAGTTTTCAATTAACAACCAATGCATTTCAAGAACCCATTTCTTGCTAAACCATACCCTTATATAAGGAGCATGCTCAATAATTCTTTTAACAAACTAACCCTCCCTTCAATTTCTAAATGCAGTTCTTCAACTTGGTTTCATTTTTCTGTTTGTATCGTCTCGTTATTTAGGAGATGGAAGAAATCAAATAGCCAAAGCAAAAGATTGCCTCCGGGTTTATGGAAAGTGCCTTTTCTTGGAAGCATGTTTCATATGCTAGGTGGACTTCCACACCATATCCTAAGAAATTTAGCCAAAAAATATGGACCACTTATGCACCTTCAATTAGGAGAAATGTACGTAGTTGTAGTTACTACTCCAGAGATGGCAAAAGAAGTACTAAAAACTCATGACCTTGCTTTTGCATCTAGGCCTAAACTTGTAGCCGCTGAGATTGTCGGCTATAACGGACAGGCATTGGCTTTTCTCCCTATGGCAATTATTGGAGACAAATACGTAAAATTTGTATTTCTTAATATAATTGCTTAGTGCAAAAAATATCCGATCGTTCAACTCGATTAAACGTGATGAAGTTTGTAGTCTCATTGGATTTTTTCGATCACCTTCCGGTAATAAGCCAGTTAATGTAACAAAAAGAATATATCTATTCGCAAGTTCTATGACATTAAGATTAGCGTTTCAAAAAGTAATCAAAGAGCAGGACGAATATATAAAACTATTCAAAGAAAAGTCAAGATTAGTAGGAGGGTTTTGTCACGACCCGGAATTCTCACCGTCGGGACAGTGATGGCACCTAACATTTCACTTGCTAGGCAAGCCAACGTTAGAGAATCATTAAACCAATCCTTATTCCATTCAGTAAATAATAACAAATTAGCTAAGATGAAATATAGTGAGTGCGGAATAATATAAAAACTGCATTAATTACTACCACCCAGATCTGGAGTCATAATTCACGAACTTCTAAGATTTCACTGCAAGTAAATATCTGAAGAAAATATAACTGTTTTCGATACAAATGAAATTGTAAAGGAAATGCCTAGAAGGGGACTCTAGGGCCTGCGGACGCCAACATGACTACCTTGGGTCTCCAAACGGATCAAGCCAGCAACTAGACTCAGGGTCAACTCGGTCCGGTATCAAAATCTTCACAGAAAGTGCAGAGTGCAGTATCAGTATAACCGACCCCATGTACTGGTAAGTATCGAGTCTAACCTCGGCGAAATAGTGACGAGGCTAGGACAAAACACCTACAAATAAACATGTACAATATATCAATATATACAACAATAACAATAATTAAAGAAGAAAGACAAGAAATATTGGGAAGGGGACATGCTGAGGGGATTACATGGCAAGGAATCACAACAGGAATGAGAACATGATCAATCGATATATCTTTAACAGAAAGAAATGAGTAAACACAGTAAAAAAAAGTGCACGGCATCACCCTTCGTGCTTTTACTCTCAACCTCACCATAAGAAACAATAGAAAAGTGCACGACATCACCCTTCATGCTTTTACTCTCAACCTCCCCATAAGAAATAATAAAAATGACATGGCATCACCCTTCGTACATTAATTCTCTCATAACATGGCATGACATCACCCTTCGTGCATTATCACTCACTCACAAAACGTCACACGGTATCACCCTTCGTGCTCTAACACTCTCCCTCACCAAGACAATGAAAAATAACAACACGGAGATAGAAATATCAAGAACAAGTCTTACTTCAATATTCAATTCCACGTTACTAACCTCAACTTTGAGTCAATACTCAACCAATACCAATTTTCGTAGAACATAATAAGAGTTGTTCAACATAACGAATAGCTAGTCTAATCATGAACAATATAATCAAGGAATACCACGATTACAATAATAAGACTCACTCGCAGGTTATGACTCTACAACAACGCATGGGTACTCGTCACCTCACCTATACGTCGTACTTAACATACAAACACGTAGCAAATAAGCAAATAATACCTAATCCCTCAAGCCAAGGTTAACCACGACACTTACCTCGCTCCGAAGGCCACTCAATACTTAATAACAACTTTTCTCTAGAATCCACCTCCAAACCACTCGTATCTATTCAAAAGTAACTCAATAATATCAAATATTGCTAAAGGAATCAATTACATTGCATAAATTTAGATTTCCCAAACTTTTCAACTAAAAAGTCAAAAACTGACCCCGGGCCCGGTTGGTCAAAACTCGAGGTTCGGATCAAATTTTATTTACCCATTCACCCCCGAGCCTGGATATATAATTGGTTTTGGAATCCGACCTGAATTTGAGGTTTAAATTCCCAAATTTAGAAATCCCTAGTTTCTACCCAAAAATCCCCAACTCCACCATGAAACTCTAGATTTTAGGTTGAAAATTCATAAAATATAATGGGTATTTGAAAGAATGTGGGTTGGAATCACTTACCAACACTTTGGGGAAGACAATGTCCTTTGAAAATCGCCCCTAGGCCGTCTAGCTTTTGAAAATGTGAAAAAATGGCTTAAGTCCCGTTTTGGGACAGTTTTATGAACTGGGCGACAATGTTCATCGCGTTCACGAGGACACTGTCGCGTTCGTGAAGAGCAGAACGTGCCAAGCTTACGCGTTCGTGAAGGTTACGCCCCCTGGCCTTCAGATTCGCGAGTCCCTACTCGCGTTCGCGATGAAGAGTGACTGACCCCCTCCCCCAGGTCCCTATCACTACGCGTTCGCGTTGAGCTGGTCGCGTTCGCGAAGGGTAAAGTCCCCATCGCTCCGCGTTCGCGGCCTAGACTTCGCGTTTGCGGCCTAGCAAAATTCAGCCAGCCCAGTTTCTACTACGCGTTCACGAGAGTGCCTTCTAGAATGCGAAGAAGGAAACCAGAAGGCACAGAACCTACAGAAACCAGATTTTTCCTAAGTCCAAAACATCCCGTAGCCTATCCGAAACTCACCCGAGCCCTCGAGGCTACAAACCAAACATGCACACAAGTCTAAAAATAGCATACGAATTTGCTCGCGCGATCAAATCGTCAATATAACACCTAAAACTACGAATTGAATACCAAATCGAATGAAATTTTCAAGAAAGCTTTAAAACTATTATTTTTACAATCGGACATCCGAATCATGTCAAACCAACTCCGTTTCTCACCAAATTTTACAGATAAGTCAAAACTTTTATATTGGATCTATATCAGGCTCCAGAACAAAAATATGGACCCGGTATCAACAAGGCCAAACATCAACCAATTCTTAAAACCATTAAATTTTCAGACTTTTACTTTTCATCAAAAATTCATAACTCGAGCTAGGGACCTCCGGATTTGATTCCGCGTATACGGTCAGGTCCCATATTTCGATACAGACCCACTCGAACCATCAAAATATGGATCCAGACCCGTTTATCAAAAATATTGACGGAATTCAACTCAACTGAAGTTTTTAGGCAAAAATTCTTAATTTTATTAGTTTTTAACATATAATCCTTTCGGGCCAATACCTGGACTATGCATGCAAATCGAGAAAGGTTAAGATGAGATTTTTGAGACCTCAGAATGCAGAATTAGGTTCTAAAATATAAGATGACCTATCGGGTCATCACATGTTCTATGTGGCTGACATATTTCCTTCACTGAAGTTTCTTCACGTGCTCAGTGGAAGGAAGGGTAAGATAATGTATCTCCTCCATAAGATAGATGCTATTATTGAGAATGGCATCAATAAGCATAAGCATAATCTTGCAAATGACAAGTTCAATGGTCAATTAGGAGGTGAAGATTTAATTGATGTACTTCTAAGACTTATGAAGGATGGAATCCTTCAATTTCCAATCACCAATGACAATATCAAGGCGATTATTCTTGTAAGTACTATATAATGTATAAATCTATCCTCATTATTATTCAAGTATGTAAGCACTTGCATTTTTAAATGGCATAATCATTTTTGGTACTTGAAGAGTTGATATACTTGACTTCTGATTTTATTTTCATAATGAAATTTACACATTAATGCAAGACTTGTTTGGTGGTGCAACAGAAACTTCATCATCAATAGTTACTTGGGCCATGGTAGAAATGATGAAGAATCCAAGTATACTCATCAAAGCTCAAGCTGAGGTAAGAGACGCCATTAAAGGTAAAGAAACTTTTGATGAAAATGATGCAGGAGTTGAAATATCTAAAGTTAGTCATTAAAGAAATTTTTAGACACCATCCTCCACTTCCACTGTTGATCCCAAGAGAATGTAGGGAAGAAACAAACATAAACGGATGTTTATTTGCCACTGGCTAATGTTTGGGCAATGGGACGAGATCCAAAATATTGGGTTAATGGAGAGAGACTTATGCCTGAGAGATTTCAGCATAGCACTATGGATTTTGTTGGTAACAATTTTGAATATCTTCCCTTTGGTAGTGGAAGAAGGATTTGCCCTGGGATATCATTTGGTTTAGCTAATGTTTATTTGCCACTGGCTGAATTATTGTACCACTTTAATTGGAAACTCCCTACAGGAATCAATCCAAGTGACTTGGACATAGCTGAATCAGCTGGATTAGCTGCTATTAGAAAGAGTGCTCTTCGTTTGACTGCAACTCCTTTTCCACCTTCACCAGAGTAATAATTGGTGGAATTAGTCATGTTTTAAACTAAACGTTTCTTCTTATTTACATCTCACCCTCAACGTTCTTCTTTCTTTCCTATTGTGCTTTTCATTTTTCCTATTTATAATGCATATGTCTTATCTATAGCAAATGTATATCACTACAGTTTTACGTAAGGATTTTAAAATAAATATGTAATGTAATAAGTGAGGGTTGTAGTATACTTATTTACTTACATCCCCTTATAAGGAATAAAAATTAATATATTGATATATTCTATTATGTTCATCATCTCAATCCCCAAATTTTCTTGCTAAGATGTATTTCATAAGTTAAAAATAGATTTGAAAGTTGTATTATTTTCATTTAGGGCTAAATACATAAACATCCCCTTAAAGTTAGCACCAACTTTCATTTGAACACTCTATCATAGGCTTGTTCTAGTTGAACATTGTAACGATCCCAATTTTCCTCCGAACTATGTCGTAATGGCACCTAGTCTCTACGATTAGATAAGCCTAACAAATAACAATAACTAAACAGATAAATAATAACAAGTTACTGAAAATGACTGAATAATAGATAAAACCTCCTGAAAATAGAATCTAACAAATACATACCCCAAAACTGGTGGAACTGAGTCATAAGCTCTATAGAATGCAACTAGAGCACTACTACATCATTGTCCGAAAGGAAATACAACAGTAATAAAAATAAGGAAAGGTGACTCCGTGACCTGCGGACGTCGAGCAAGCATACCTTGAAGTCTTCGGTAAATCTTTCCTTATACCGCCGCATGAGCCTTATATTTGAAAATAGGTTTTGAAAATAATTTTCACGAAATAGCTATACGCACTTTAACTCACCTTATGATGCTGCGTGGCTTCACGTAATCCTCCTACAAGCAATGACGCTATAAGTCCCACCTTGAACCGCTGCATGCACATCAACCCAAGCCTTATACCGCCGCATGCGTATCAATATCATATCACAATAACAACTCGCACCACAAGTGCCCACATATCACAACTTGTCAAAAACAACAATATCAATGTTTCCACAACAATAGCTTATGGATCCACCACAACGTATACAAGAATGTCAACAAATATAATGGATGGAAAGTGCTCAATAAGATAGATGTTTCAACGATAACCAATATCGCCTCAACATATTAACGACTCTCACAACTTCAACACCAAATAACTCAACAATCAAAAAATAATGTATAACCACGATATTAGATAAGACTAACTCACAACAAAGGAAATAATATTCAACAATGAGTCTCAAATAATGGAATCAACGAGTGAAGGGGTAACATGAACAGTTAATTCAAATAATGATAATTAACAATAAAGAGATAACATGTAACAATAAAGGGGACACCAAGTTCAACTAAAGCATGGGAGCAATTTAGTAAGTAGGATGTAGAACAAATACTAAATGAATCAACCAAGGCATTTAATGATAGTCTAACACAATTAAGGATAATTTGGCTATGAGAATTTAGAACACAATATGGCATTTTAATTAAAGCATGAAATAGTCTAAGTAGCCTAAACCGGTCAAGTACTATGTACAACCAGTGTACCCACTCGTCACCTTGCATACACGGCTTTCACTTATCACAATTTAATCAAAGAATAACAATCCTAAGGGGTAGTTCCCCCATATGAAGTTAGGCAAGACATTTACCTTAACTAAGAAAATTCAACACTCAGAAATAGCTTTTTACTTAAAATCCGTCTCCACACGGCTCAAATCTAACCAAAATCGACTTAAAATCATCAAAACATGCTAGGGAATTCAATTGCAATAGATAAAGTTACGATTTTTATAATTTTCCCAAAAAGACCACAAAAGTCAACACGGGGCCTGCCCTGTCAAAACCCGGGTCCAATGGTAGATTCTGTCTATCCATGACCCCATGAGTTTATATTTATGATTAGTTTCAAAATCCGAGTTCAAATCGACTCTCAAAACTCAATTTCTCATTTTTCAAAAACTTGACAAAGATTCATAAATTTCTACTTTAATTTACATGATTTTGATGTTAAAATCTAAGATATATTGATAGAATATTATTAGAAATAGATTAGAATCTCTTACCCCAAGGTTTGTAGGTGAAAATCCCCTCTCCAAATCGCTTCCTACCGAGTCTAGGTTTCCAAAATAAGAGAATGAACTCAAAAATCACGTCTCCCAGCTTATTGATCAGTTCCAGATGTCACAATTGCGTATAAAGCCTCACAATTGCGGCACTAAAGTCTTGGGGAAACTCTTTGCAAATGCGAAAATGGGATCGCATTTGCGACCCATGTTATCATCGAAATTGCGACACGATCTTCGCAATTGCGATCGTAGCCCATCCAGAAGTCCTTCGCAAATGCGAACATCGGGTTCGCAATTGCGAACCCAGCAGACTTGGTCTACATTCACAATTGAGGGACTGTGCAGAAAACCAGCATTTCAATTCTAACAACACCTCGCTAAGCATCCGAAACTCACCCGAGCCCTCGGGGATCCAAACTAAACATCCACAAAAGTCTAAAAATATCATACAAACTCGCTCGCGTGATCAAAACACAAAAATAACATCTATAACTACGAATTGAACTCTAAAACGTATGACTTTGAAAGAGTTTTTCAAGAACTTCTAAAATTTCAAGTAAGCGTCTGAATCCAATCAAAACAACTACGAATGATGCCAAATTTTGCAAATAATTTCTAAATGCAATAATAAACCTATTCTAATTCCTAAAATCAAATTCCGAGCTCAATAGCTAAAAGTCAACCTATGGTATAACGTTTCAACTTATAATTGCTAAATTTTGGCAAATCAACCTACGGACTTCTAAAATAAATTACGGGTATATGCCCAAGTCCGAAATCACGATACGAAGCTATGTAATTCATAAAAACACAATTCCGGGATCGTTTTAACAAAATTCAAAGTTTGGTAAACAGTTTCAAATTTTAACTTCTAAGTCTAGAATTAAGGGTCCAAATCAACCTAAAAGTTTTCCGGAACAAAAATAATCAACCCTGAAAGTCATAAACACATAAACACACAAGTGTAAAGCAATAAAAGGGGTAACATGGTACAATTACACAAAATGACCGATCGGTTTATTACATTCCCCCCTCTTAAAACAAATGTTCATCCTCGAACGTGCATATCGACATACCTGAAATGGTGATAGACGAGGATAAAGACTCAGCATGTCATGCTCGGTCTCCCAGGTCGCCTCCTCGATTGGTTGACCCCTCCATTGAACCTTCACTAAAGCAATATACCTTTCCGCACCTACCGGTCCAACATAGACACAGGCTCATCAATGTAAGTCAAATCATTGTCCAACTGGACTGTGCTGAAGTCTAGAACATGAGATGGATCACCATAACATTTCCTGAGCATAAAGACATGCAACACCAGATGAACAACAGATAAACTAGGTGGAAACACAAGCTTGTAGGCCACCTCTCCAACCCTCTCAAATATCTTACAAGGATCGATATACCTAGGGCTCAAGTTGACTTTTTTCCTAAACCTCATCACACCCTACATGGTTCAAAACCTGGAGCAAGACACGCTCTCTAACCATGAATGAAACATCGCGAACCTTCTGATCCGTTTAAATCTTTTGTCTCGATTGGGCTGTACGAAGCCGATCATGGATCATCTTGATTTTCTCCAGAACATCTCAAACCAGATCTGTGCCTAATAACTTAGCCTCTTCCGCCTCAAACCACCGAACTGGAGAACGACACTATCTCCCATTTAGAGCCTCATACAGAGCCATATAGATACTCGAATGGTAGCTATTGTTGTAGAAAAACTTCACAAGTTGCAGGAAGCATGTCCTCTAATATCTAAATAGTGTGCTAGGACTGTCTGTCTATCTGAGGATGAAATATTGTACTCAACTCAATCTGTGTGCCTAGCTCACACTGTACAGCCTTCCAGAAATGCGAGGTGAACTGCTTACCCCAATTAGAGATGATAAATACTGTTATGCCATGAAGTCGGACAATTTGCAGATATAAACCTAAGCCAACTGTTCTGAAGAATAGGTAGTCACTACCGTAATGAAATGAACTGACTTGGTCAACCTATTCACATTCACCCATACTGCATCAAACTTCCTCTGAGTCCGTGCGAGACCAACAACCAAGCTACATAATCAACTATGTCATTCTTTATCCTTCTCAACCAATAGTGCCGCCTCAAGTCCTGATACATCTTAGCGGCACCCGAATGAATGGATTACCGCAAATTATGGGCCTCTTAAAGTATCAACTCACGCAAACCATCCATATTGGGAACACATAACCGACTCTGCATCTATAACACACTGTAATCCCTAATAGTAACCTCATTGGCATCGCCATGATGAACCGTGTCCATGAGGATAAGAAGATAGGGGTCGTCATACTGACGCTCTCTGATACGGTCATATAGAGAAGACCGGGAAACCACGCAAGCAAGAACTCAGATAGGCTCCAACACATCCAAACTTGTCACGACCTCAATTTTCCTCTGAAGGATGTCATGATGGAACGTAGTCTCTACGACTAGGTAACCCTAATAAATAACAACAACTAAACAGATATATAATAAAACTTTATTCAAAACGACTAAATAATAGATAAAACTTCCTGAAAACAGAATCGCACAAATACACACCCAAAATTCGGTGGAACTAAGTCATAAGCTCTATAGAATGCAACTAGAGTGTTACTACATCACTGTCTGAAAGTAAAAACAACAATAATGAAAATAAGAGAAGGTGACTTCGAGGCCTGCGGACGCCGAGCAGGCATACCTTGAAGTCTACAATAAAAGCGACTAGTAGTTAATCTCTATCGACTGGCACGAGCGGACGTACTTGGATCTCCACAAAAAGATGTACAGAAGCATAGTTTGAGTACACCACAACGGTACCTAGTAAGGATCAAGCCTAACTTTAGTAGTGTAGTGACAAGTCCAAGTTAAGACACTTACTAGGATATGAAATAGGCAGTATAAAAATGTAATACGGAAAAGTAACAAAAAGTGAAGAATAACTTATACGGAACATGATAATAGCAAGAAATTGCACCGGAAGTTATCATTGTAAATAACATAGAAGAGGCAACTAAGTGCTACAATGATCATGTACGGACTACAACTGCTAGAATAATGAAGAATGAAGCAATAAGAAATATTCCTTCCACAACACTTTGCAACATGAAACAAACAACAAGCAACACAATGAGGTACCGCCTCGTATTCACAATTCTCATTTTCAATCACAATCTTTCCTTATACTGCCGCGTGAGCCTTATATTTGAAAGTAGGTTTTGAAAACAGGTTTTCTGAAATAGCTACATGCACTTTAGCCCACCTTATGACTCCGTATCGCTTCACGTACTTCCCCTACAAGAAATCACACATATAAGTACCACCTTATACCACCGCATGCACATAAACCCAAACCTTATACCATGACATGCACATCAATATCATATTACAATAACAACTCGCATCATAAGTGCCCACATATCACAACTTTCCAACAACAACGATATCAATATTTCCACAACAATAGCTCATGGCTCCATCACAACGTATACAAGGATATCAACAAACATAATGGATGGAAAATGCTCAATAAGATAGATGTTTCAACAATAACCACCATCATCTCAACGTATTAACGACTCTCACAACTTCAACACCAAATAACTCAACAATGAGAAAATAATGTATAACCACGATATTAGATAAGAGTAACTCACAATAAAGGAAATAATTTCAATAATGAGTCTCAAATAATGTAAGTCAACAAGTAAAGGGTAACATGAATAATTAATTCAAACAATGATAATTAACAATGAAGAGATAACATGTAACAATAAAGGGGACAACAAGTTCAATTAAAGCATGGGAGCAATTTATCAAGTAGGATGTAGAAACAATATTAAACAAGTAAACTAAGGTATTTAAGGATAGTCTAACATAATTACAGATATTTTGACTATGAGAATGTAGAACATAATATGGCATTTCAATTAAATTATGGAAATAGTCTAACTAGCCTAAACCGGTCAAATACTACGTACAACCAGTGTACCCGCTCGTCACCTTGCATACATGAATTTCACTTAGCACAATTGAATCAAACAAAACCAATCCTAAGGGGTAGTTCACCCACATGAAGTTAGGCAAGACACTTACCTCAACTAGGCCAATTCAACACTTCGAAATAGCTTTTCCCATAACATCCACCTCCAAACAGTTCAAATCTAACCAAAGCCGACTCAATATCATCATACAATAATAGGGAATTCAATTGCAATACATAAAGTTAAGTTTTTTTTATATTTTTCTCAGAAAGTCAACAAAAGTCAATTTGGGACCCACTTGGTCAAAACCGAAGTCCAATGGTAGATTCCGTCTACCTATGACCCCACGAATTCATATATGTAATTATTTTCAAACTCCGAGTCCAAATCAACTCTCAAAACTCAATTTCTTATGTTTCTACTTTGATTCATATTATTTTGATGTTACAATCTAAGATATGTTGATGAAATATGATTAGAAATAGATTAGAATCACTTATCCAAGGTTTGTAAGTGATAATCCCCTCTTCAAATCACCTCCTACCGAGTCTAAGGTTCAAAAATGGGAGAATAAATTCAAATATCTCGTCTCTTAGCTATTTGATCAGTTGAAGATGTCGTAATTGCGATATGGGTTCTCCCAATTGCGGAACTGAAGGCTTGGGAAAACTCTTTGCAAATGCGAAGATGGGATCTCATTTGCGACCCCTGTTACCCTCAAAATTGCGACAAGATCATCGCAATTGCGATCCTAGCCCATCCCAGAAGACCTTTGGAAATGCGACACTGGGTTTGCAATGACGAACTCAGTAGACTTGGCCTACCTTCGCTATTGCTATCATGAATCTCGCAAATGCGAGATCTGAGGGCCTGTGCAGAAAACCAGCAATTTAATTCTAACAATACTCCGCTAAGTGTCCGACACTCCCCTGAGCCCTCTAGGCTCCAAACCAAATATCCACACAAGTCTAAAAATACCATACAAACTCACTCGCGCGATCAAAACACAAAAATAACATCTAAAACTACGAATTGAACTCTAAAATGCATGATTTTCAAAGAGATGTTCAAGAACTTCTAAAATTTCAACTAAGCGTCTGAATCATATCAAATCAACTCCGAACGACGCCAAATTTTGCAAATGAGTTCTAAATGCCATAACATGCCTATTCCAAGTCCCAACATTAAATTTTGAGCTCAATAGCTAAAAGTCAACCTACGGTCAAACTTTTTAACGTAAAATTGCCAAATTTTGGCAAATCAACACAAATCAACCTACGGACTCTCAAAATAAATTTTGGGGTCATTTCAACAAAAGTCAAAATTATCAATATTTTCAAATTTAAACTTCTATGTCTAGAATTAAGGGTCCAAATCAACCCGAAAGCTTTCCGAAACAAAACGAATCAACCCCGGAAGTCGTAAAGACATAAACACACAACTGTGATGCAATAAAAGGGGTAACAAGGCACAATTACACAAAACGAACGATCGGGTCGTTACAAACATTCCAAATCTGGTAAAGTGTACAAGTTGAGACATTCATAACTAACCAATAAAAAAATGAAGTACGTGTACTTGACGAGCAGTGATCTAGCAAAACATTCAATTAAAAAATGGTACGTGAATTTTGATTAGTTAATCCAAAAATATTGTTTTGAGAAACAAAAAGGAAAGGAAAAACACATTTGTTAAAGTGTTCTTAGCCCCTCTCGCATTTTTTTCCTTAGACCATCCTCCCCTCCCCGCCAAGTTGATCAACTTCTTAATCCTCCTTGGTTGTATTCTTCCTCCCACATCCCTCAACACACACACATACAAAATAGATGTTATCCAATAATTAAAGGCTTGATGATGACTCATGTGTAATATGATCATGAATTGCTGCTTTACTTTGTTAATATAATATTCTGACTTTAATAATTTATATAGTAACAAAAAAGGTAAATGAAATGGGGTTGTTCATAGTGTGAGAAATGAAGTTTGCTATTGGTGTTTCAATTACCATGACCTGAGAAAATTTTATTCCAAAACGTGCTCTGATAATAGATAAAGCATGAAGTTTTTTGTTGGAGGAAATGTTGCGGACATTTTTGCACGGTAGAATGATGGTTAAGAATTAGTGAAATAGAGAAGATTAATATTTAGTGAAACTGGCGAGGGAAAGAGGGAGTCAAAATGGTATTAGAGATGAAAATGGAAGGTTTCCATGGAGAAGAGGTGAGGTGTGATACGCTTACGATGTCATGTCAGCAGCAAGTGTTTAATTAAAATATTTTAATAGGTATTAAGTGTTCAACCGAAAGAATCCTAAGATGGAGCATATAGATGAAATTTGATGTTAACTTTGAGGGGCTATCGATGTGTTTGGCCTTCATTTGGCAAAGACTACTAGTAACAATACATAGGCCATTACTTGTCACGACCCAAACAAATCGCATATTCGTGATGGCACCTTACTCAATCCGTTAGATAAGCCAAACCACAGTCAACAAAATTCAAATGAGAATAATAAGAATTAGTAAGTTAAATAACTGAATTTCAATACAATAACCCACAGATTGATAGTACAAGTCATGATTCACTAATACTTAGATTTTCAAAGCTGGTATGAAGGTAAATATAATATATGTTTGCAATGTAGATACAAATCAAACACTAGCAATATAAGTGTAGCTACATCTGAAAATGTCACGACCCAAAAATTCACTAAGTCGTAATGGCACCTAACTCCATCGTCTAGGTAAGCCTACTAATAAAAGTTACAACAAAACTGATAAATGGACAATATATGTATACAGAAACTACAGCTGAATTCAATGCAATTACCCTAAGGTCTGGTAGTACAAGTCATGAGCATCTATGATTTGGATTTACAAAACCAATATGAATAATAAATCCAATATTTTTTTGAAGTTTATATAAACAGACACATCCTAAGCTACCATGAACAAGGGATAGCTTGAATCTGGAATGCGGGTACGTCTTCAATTCAAGACTTCATCTCCCACAATTACTTAGCTCCAAGATCTGCACGCAAGGTACATAAGTGTAGCATGAGTACAACTAAATCCATGTATTCATTAAGTATCTAGACTAACATTGGTGAAGTAGTGATGAGGTTTTTAAGTAAAACGATACACACTAATATAACATGTTCAGTTCAATTTACGGTAAAAAGAATACTAGAAATGACAGAGAAGTGTACAAGAACAGATATACGAAGCAATTAATGATTACAAATAAATATCACGGTCAGTTTCCTCAATGTCACAACCAATCATTTTCTTAAACCGATAAATACCATACAACATAGTAAATTCATGAATCTTCATAGTATTAGGAATGCGTTCAAGATATCAAGTCAAACGGCACGACAACCTCCTTCGTGCATTTACTTATCCTCACAAAATATATAAATGTGTGTCAAATCAATTAGCACGGAAACACCCTTCATGCATTTATCTCATCCTTACCAAGCATATATATATATATATATATAAAAATAACAACCAGGTAAAAAAATACAAACAACAATAACAACAAAGTGGAAAGGTGACATGTAGCAATGTCAAACAAGGCAGAGCATACATGCAACGATAACAGCCAGGGTGGGACGCACAAAAGTAATGATAGCAATTAAGGTAGGAGGGCAGATATTTCTCTATCTATCAAGGTAGCATATTTAGATAAAAGGACATCAACGAGCAAAGGCATAGATGTAAATATAACAAACAAGGCAGAAAGCATGATTGCGACCAGATAAACAGATAGAAAACATGTATATCAGAATAACAATTAAGGTAGGAAGGAAACACGTAACAACAACAAGAAGTCACATAGAAAGTATAGGTCCAGCAATGACAAATTGGAATGAAAACCCAAATGTGTATGCAATGGCATGACATCACCCTTCGTGCTGTAAACTCTTCCTCACATGATAATGCAAATGAAATGGCACGACATTATCCTTCCTGTGTAATGATGTATACGAAATGGAACGACATCATCCTTCGTGCTTTACACTCTTGCTCACACGATAATATACATAAAATGGCACGACAAATATCCTTCGTGTGTAATGATGTATATGAAATAACACGGCATCACCGTTCGTTCTTTATACTCTTTCTCACATGATAATGTATACGTAATGGCACGACATCACCTTTCGTGTTTTACACTTTTCCTCGCTAAGAACATGTATATTAATGACAAGCAAGGTAGGAAGCATGAATAATATCAAGTAGAGTGGTTAAGTAAATACACCATGTGAACAATAATCACAGCCCTCGAACAAATAAACACTTCAATAACCCTAAAGACTCCTATTGTTCACGTATTTCGAGAAAAGCTCAACATATTTTTCAACATAGGTATGGAACCCAAGTAACTCATAATTACGATAATTGACATGTATTCGTGATTAGGTATAGAGATGATCGAATTTAGCATATTAAAAGTTTCACAAAGAGTCCATCAAATTTGACCGAGTTGTAATAAGCTAAATCATCGTTCCTAGCATTGAAATTCATATCTATATTATTATAGAAGTCAAGTAAAACATGAGGCACAAAGAATCATATAATCTACCCCGAGCATGATTAACCCTGGTACATGCATATACGCTCGTTACCCCATATATGCATCACCCCCGCATGTAGAAAACAATATCATTTTATTGGAAAACATTTCCCCAATGAAGCTAGGTGAAACACTTACCTCAAGTAATCTAAATCAACATTCTATGAAGTCCTTCCCGCACAAATCAACCTCCGGACGACTCGAATAAATAACTTAATATCATAAATAAAAGCTATAGGAAATGATTCAGAATAATAAAGCTCCGATCTTTACTAAAATAAAAAAGTCAACCCCGAGCCCGCTCAGTGGAACTTGACAAAACTCACAAATTTAAAATACCATTTTAGTACGAGTCCAAATATATGTGTTTCATCCAAATCCAACCTCAAATCGAATCTCAATTATCTATTTGTGTTTTGGAATAGTTTTACTAGAATCCCCAATTTCTTCAATTTGATTTATCAAACAATCGCTAAATTCAAGATTTGAATCATGAAATATAAATAAATCCGAGTTAAAAATACTTATTCCAATACAAATTGCCTAAATCCGAGCTCCAAAACCTTGTAAGAAAACGTGACTAAATTTCGAAAGAAGTAAAAACATGCAGTAGCTATCCAGCTTGAATCATCTTTTAAATAACCCTGAAACTCATATTTGAAAACCCAAAATAATCATTACGAGATTACATCCAAGACAGCTTTTTGAATCACCCAGTTTGACCTTAAAATGAGGAAGATATGATAGTTTAAAGTTTTACAAGAAGTCGGAAAAGTTAAAGGACATCAATGGCATTTTTGTAATTATTTTACACCAGAAAAATCAACAATAAAAGAATCTTCGTTTTTGCACCAACACTCATTGAGAACCTTCCGGACACAAACCATATTTGCATTACAATCATAAGACATGCTACGAACCTGCTCGCCAGTCAAAACACCGAAAGGAGGTCATCTTTGCCCGATATTGACCATGATCAAATTTCAAATCCTTAACTTAACTAGTCTCACAACCAATTATCCAAAACATATCCAAGCCCCTCGGAACCCCATTCAATCCTTCCAACAAGTACAATTCCACTATCCAAACTTATCTAATGTCTCAAAACACCCACGAGAACATCACAACAAAGAATCCAGGCTCAAACCGAATATAATTTCTCTTAGGTTGTTAAATCTTCATTCCTTTAAAAGAGTATCTGAATCATATTTACACACTTCAGATTGCTTCCCATCATTGCACACAAGTTCAATTCAAGTATATAGACCTATCCAAACTCTCTGAACACCCATTGGAGTCCAATAGCATTAAATTCAACTCTTGGTCAAACTTATAAACTCTCAAGTTTTTCAAATTGTCAACTTTCGAGAAATAGAGTCGAATTCTTCTAGGAACCTCTAAACCCGAATCCGAACATATGTACATGTCAAAAATCATCATAAAAACCTATCAAAACCATAAAAACATGATTCTGGGTCCATTTACCCAAAAGTCAAACCTGGATCTACTCTTCCAACTTAAAGCTTCCAAATCGAGAGTCATCGTTCCAAATTAATCCCGAACCATTCGAAAACTAAAACCGACCATACACACAAGTCATAATACATCATATGAAGCTACTCAAAGTATTAAACCACCAAACGGAATGCTAAAGCTTAAAACGACTGATCGGGTCGTTATATTTTCCCCCACTTAAACACACGTTCGTTTCGAATGTGCCAGGAGTCGTTTCAAAGGCATCAAATCACTGTATAAACACGTCATACACAAACTCATAGGTGATCCCATGTTACCTCAATCCATAAATTCCCACTGACACAATCTCGGCTGAAGATTCTTCCTTTAACCTTAATCGATAAGCCTTAGAACAATATTTCAACATCCAAGACGCCTTCTAAGATCCGATTCTCGCATACGCACGCTATATCTATCTCAACCAGCTGGAAAATTCATACATGTATTCACAACATATAACCACACAATGTAGGCCATCGCTCGTATGCCCATAACAATTTCCCTAACCATAATAGCTGCCCATTACCAAACCTGGTACCAATAACAAACCTCATATCAAATAAAATCTTGTTCCAAACCTTCGTACTCTACCAATGATGAAAGAAACATGTAGAAATTCATAATCACTCACCCAATGAACAAGTCGAGGAGCTCCCACGTCCGACAAGGACCGTTGACAAATTCTTAGCGACAATATAGGATTATTCTTTTAGACATTCCTCATCCCAATACAATAGAGCAAATCCCAGATGCAGAAGCCTTGTTTCACCCAATACAAGTAGCCCATCTGATAAGTTGCACCAAAAGCCACATGGAGCACCACACAACGCAGTCCGTACACGAAACAAGTAATAACTCAGCTATGACAAATAATAGTAAGAGAGTTAAATAAGAAGGCTACCAAGAAAGTTAAACAATCAGGGTAATATTGAAATCTTCCTATGAACTATTCCCACGAAGTAGAAGCAAGACACACAAAATAAGCATAAGGAATCACATCTCATCACTATGCTGTTGTGACATGCAACTCGATCACACACAACACCGTTGCGGCATGTAACCCAATCTAATCATATCTATACACAAAGGTATACCTATCAAGCCATAATGCTCATGCTCACTAATCACATGTGTGTCAACATCAAGCGTGATAGAGTGCATAAATATAACT
>AWOL01S0024131.1:22287-49962 GCA_000715115.1 Nicotiana otophora
GAAAAAAAGACAAGCACAATTAAGGTGCAATAAGAAACTCAACATCACGAGGGCCATCGCGCCCATATCTCCATTAGGCCAAAACAAGACTACGTCATACGTGCGAATCCTAAAATAGTCTTATAACCCGTCCTAGCATAAGAAAGAAACATATAACATAAATCAGGGTGCGAATAACATTCAGTTTTGCCTGAAGATATACTTACGGTAGACTGAGCAAACCCGATCTGTACAAAACACACATCCTTATTAGGTATATAAGTAGCCCCAAAACCCATTTTCAATCATTGCCAAACAGCGATATAACCTTCCAAAGGTCCATAGCAACCTATCTATAGCACGTACCCTCAACTATCATATTATTAACATATTTTCACAGTCTGTAACCAAGGAATAGTCTACCTACGAGACCATCCAGTTTCCAAATCTCATGAATACCTGGATCTCTATGTGTGAATCCCAACTCCTCTAATCAAATGGCTGATACATCACTCATACTCCATTATCTCATGGGAAAATACTTATATAGATTTTCAGTGCCACGTAGAAAAACCTAAACCTCCGCAGCCTAAAACCAGGCGATCACCATAACACTAGTCAAGCACCCGCAAGCCAAAATACAATATGTCTAGAAGAATGTGCACCCTTCTCAGGTAATACAAAATAGTGCCAGTATTATTTGAAACAACTGAAATCGTCCATGCCATCAAAAACTCATGACCTTCCCTTCGAAACTAAATTGCAACCTCATACTAGCAACTTCCAACCCCACAGATCGCACTACAATCATCAGTCCATTTAACTCAGTCTAGGAGGACATCACCACACGCGATACACCTCTTATACCCGTAGAAGACATCGACCCTGAGTCGTGGCCATAACCATCGTGAATTATTCGAAACCTATTAACACATAGTCAAGTCATTAGAACAGATTTTCTTTATCTCAACCGAGTCACGCAGACTGCCAAACCCAAAAGTAACTCAATCCGAAATGCTTGCTTTCATGGAACCTTCTACAAATCTGAAGTCATTTCTTCCATCTCTCTAATACTACCATGTAGAGTCAATAATGATATAGAAATACTGCATGTCTAGACACCATCTAATATAAATCTCAAATCCCAGCTATACACAAATCCTACAAAATCCCTAACTACCATAAGACTAATCAGAACCTTCTCATTAGTTATTCACCTTGATCTAAATCATCCTAGATGAAACCCTTATAAAATCATAGCTAATGTGCAAGCACATCCTAGTCCAAGAACTACTATAACGCATGACCACGCAATCCAATCATCAATAGTAGACTCCCCTACTTGGCTCGAAGCCATAAAACACATTGTTTGTAACCCATAGCACCCTTCCTTCGTAGCTGACCCAATCTCGCACTTTAAATTAACTGATTACTTTATAAACCCATGTGACTCTAGTCATAAGACACTCCAAAGACTCTGCCAAGTACATACTCACCCTGGTGACCGTCAAGCCAACTTCCTCAAATGCTCTGTCATAATAATATATGTGTTCCTTTAAATAAAAACCTTATACGAGACACACAACCTCAAATCCTAGTGACCAGCCTCAAATCAACATCTCCCCATAAGCATTGCATGGTCACAACAACTAGGAAACCAATCAATCCTCCCGAGTCTGTACTCATCAACCAGATACAAGAATTTTCTTTTCCCGTAAATGAATAACCAAAATATTTACCACTGTATCCCCTTCCAAGACTAGATGATATATCACAACAATAATCAAGCATCCATAGCCCTTCGTAGTCCACCCATAGCATCACAAACCATCAACTCATAGTTGATATCGAGTGCGAAACGTCACATACAAGTGAATAGGAAGAAATCAAAGATATAGGCGCCAGTTTGAAATAAAGTCGCACAGTGAGGGAAAGAAAGAAGGGAAGTTTCCTAGATTCATGTATCGTCTCGAAGATAAGTATGGACATTACCATACCAATCCACAAGACTCTACTAGATACTTTCTCATGACTCGTAGAACTTACAAACCTAATTCTCTTATACCAACTTGTCACGACCCAAATATTCACTACGTCATGATGGAAGATAATCGAATCCCCTAGGTAAGCCTACTAATAAAAGTTACAACAAAACTTTGAAATAGACAATATATCTATATAGAAACTACAACTAAATTTAATGCAATTACCCAAAGAACTAATAGGTATACGTCATGAGCCTCTATGATTTGGATTTACAAAACTAGTATGACGAATAAATACAATATTTGTTTGATAGGTGCAGTAAACATAAACTCACATCCTAAGCTTCCATAAACAAGGGATATCTTGAATGGAAATTGGGTACGTCTTCAGTGCAAGGCTTCGCCTCCCATATCTACGTAGCTCCAAGATCTGCAAGCAAAGTGCAGAAGTGTAGCATGAGTTGAACCGACCCCATGTACTCAGTAAGTATCTTGACTAACCTCGATGAAGTAGTGACGACATTTTAAGTCAAACAATACGCACTAATATAACCTATTTAGTTAAATTTACAATATTAACAATACTAGAAATGACAGAGAAGAGTACAAGAACAGATATGCAAAGCAATTAATGATTACTAAAAGAAATCACGGTCAGTTTCCTCCATGTCACAACCAATCCTTTTCTTAAAGCGATAACCACCAAACAACATAGTAAATTCACGAATCTTCATAGTATTAGGAATATGTTCAAGATATCAAGTCAAATGGCACGGCAAAACCCTTCATACATTTATCTCATCCTCACAAAAATATATAAATGTATGTCAAATCAATTGGCACGACAACACCCTTTGTGCATTTATCTCATCCTCACCAAGCATATGTATAAGAGCACTGACCATGTAAAAAAATATCAATAACAGTAATAGTAAAGTTGAAAGCCGACAGAAAGCAATGTCGAACAAGGTAGAGCATACATGCAACAGTAACAGACAAGGTGGGAAGCATAGAAATAATGATGGAAATTAAGGTAGGAGGACATATATTTCTCTACCTAGCAAGGTAGAAGATTGATATAAAAGCACATCAACGAGCAAACACATAGATGTAGATATAACAAACAAGAAAGAAAGCATGATTGTGACCAGATAAATAGATAAAAAACATGTATATCACAATAACAATTAAGGTAGGAAGCAAAATTGTAACAACAAAGACTCGCATAGAAAGCATAGGTGAAACAATGACAACTTGGAATGAAAACACAAATGTATATTCAATGGCACGACATCACCCTTCTTGCTTTAAACTCTTCCTCACATGATAATTTATATGCAATGAATGACATCATCCTTCGTGCTTTACACTCTTCCTCACATGATAATGTAAATGAAATGGCACGGCATTATCCTTGGTGCGTAATATGTATATGAAATGGCACGACATCACCCTTTGAGCTTTACACTCTTTCTTACATGATAATGTAAATGAAATGGCATGACAATATCCTTCGTGCATAATCATGTACATGAAATGGCACGGTATCACCCTTTGTGCTTTACACTCTTCCTCACATGACAATGTATATGAAATGATATGGCATCACCCTTCATGCTTTACACTCTTCCTCACCAATCACATGTATATCAATGACAAGCAAGGTAGAAAGCATAAATATCATCAAGAAGAGTGGTTACGCAAATACACCACGTGAAAATTAATCACAGCTCTCGAACTAATAAACAATTCAATAACCCTCAAGAATCCCGTTGTTCAATTATTTCTACAAAAGTTCAACATGTTGTCCACATAAATATGGAACCCAAGTACCTCATAATTACGATCATTGACATGTATTCGTTATTAGGTATAGAGATGACCGAATTTAGCATATAAGTAGTTTCACAAAGAGTCTGTCAAATTTAATCGAGTTATAATTAGCTAAATCATAGTTCTTAGCATTGAAATTCATATTCATATTATTATAAAAGTCAAGTAAAAAATGAGGCAAGAAAATCACATATTCCAACAAGGCACATACCCTGAGCATGATTAACCTTGGTACATGCATATACTCTCATCACCTCATATATGCATCAGCTTCGCATGTAGCAAATAATATTATTTTAATGGAAAAAATTCTAATAAAGTTATACAAGATACTTACATCAATTAAGCTGAACCAATACTCTAAGAAGCCCTTCCAACGCAAATCAATCTCTGGACTGCTTGAATCTAGCCAAAATAACTTAATATCATAAATAAAAGCCATAGAAAAAGATTTCGAATAATAAAGCTTCGATCCTTACTAAAATCAAAAAGTCAACCTAAAAAATCAACCCCACGCCCGCACCCTATAATCTGACAAAACTCACAAATTTCAAATACCATTCCAATACGAGTCCAAATATGCGTGTTTCATCAAAAATTAGACCTCAAATCGACCCTCAAGTCATCAATTTTTGTTTTATAAAGATTTTTACTAAAATTTCCAATTTCTTCAATTTGATTCATCAAACAATCACTAATTTTAAGATTGGAATCATGAAATATAAACAAATTTGAGGTAAAATACTTACCCCGATCCAAATTGTGACAACCTCCTCCGAAATTGCCCAAATCTGAGCTCCAAAACATTGTGAGAACAAGTGACTATATTCCGAAACAAGTAAAGAACAAAAATGCCGCAACAACTTTCCAGCTCGAATTAGATTCTGGATGACTCTGAAACTCAAATTTGATAAGGCCAAAATATTCCTTGCGAGATTACAACCAAGATAGTCTTTTTAATCACTCAACTTGACCATAAAATGAGGGAAATAAGATGATTTGAAGTTTTAAAGGAAGTCCAAAAATTTAAGGGACATAAATGGCATTTTCGTAATACGTTTACACCAGAAAAATCAACAATAAAAGAATCTTCATTTTAGCACCCAAAACTCATTCGGAACCTCCTGGATACAAATCATATATTCATTTCAATCATAAAACACGCTATGAATTGGCTCGCGTAGTCAAAACACCGAAAAGAGGTCATCTTGCTCCGATATTGACCATGGTCAACCTCAAAATCTTTAACTTAACTAGCCTCTCCACCAATGATCCAATCCTACCAAAGAGTACAATTCCATTATCCAAACTTATCCAAAGCCTGGAAACACCCACGAGAACACCACAACAAAGAATCGATGCTCAAACCGAATAGAATATTTCTTAGGTTGTTAAATCTTCATTCCTTCAAAAGTGTGTCTGAATCACACTTAAACATTTTGAATTACTTCCAAACTTTCCAAAAAAGTTTAATTCAGCTATATAGGCCTATCCAAAGTTTCATAACACCAATTAGAGTCTAATAACATAAATGTCAACTTTTGGCCAAACTTATGAACTCTTAAGTTCTTCAAATTGCCAATTGTCGCGAAATAGAGTCGAATTCTTATAGGAACCTCCAAAACCGACTACAAATATATGGACTATTCAAAAATCATCATACGAACCTATCAAAACAATCTAAACCCTATTTCGAGCCTATTTACCCAAAAGTTAAACCTTGATCAACGACTCCAACTTAAAGCTCCAAATCGAGAGTCATCCTTCCAAATCAATCCTGAACCACTCGAAAACTAAATCCTATCATACACACAAGTCATAATACAATATATGAAACTACTCAAAGTCTTAAACCACCAAATGATATGCTTAAGCTCAAAATGACCGATCAGGTCATTACAGGAATGCATGTACATCTTGAATGCCAGCTCCTGCCATGCTTAGTATCTCACCTACAAATCTGCATGCAAGGTGTAGAAGTGTATTATGAGTACAACATATCCCTTAAAGACAACAACTATTATGATTACCCTTGGTGAGGTAATGTAACGACCCAAACGGACGTTTTGAGCATTTGCATTTTGTTCAGCCATTTGAAGTCTTGAGTAGCTCCGTATGATATTTTATGACTTGTATGAATAGCCAGTTTTGATTTTCTGGTGATTCGAGATTGATTTACAAAAATGATTCTCAACTAAAAAGCTTTAAATTGGAAGAGTTGACTAAGTTTGACTTTTTATTAGTTGACCTTAGATCAGAGTTTTGATAGTTTTGTTAGGTCTAGATAGTGATTTTGGAGTTGGGATTATGCCCGGATTTATATTTGGATATTTCTAGGAGGCCTTATCACTCTTTGGCAAAACTTGAAAATTTAAAGGTTTGGAATGTTCATAAGTTTGACCGGGAGTTGACTTTGATGATATCGCATTTGGATTGTTGTTTTAGGGAATGGAATAGCTTAGTTATGTCATTTGGGTCTTGTGCGCAATATTTGAGGTCATTCTGTGTTGATTTAATATTGTTCGGCATGAGTTTTGAAAGTTGAAAGTTCAAAATTTCTCCAAGTTCGATTTGAGGTGCGATTCATAGGTTTTACATTGTTATGTGTGATTTGAGGCCTCGAGTAGGTCCTTGTTATCTTATGGGACTTGTTGGTATATTCGGACGGGGTCCTAAGGGGTTCGGGTGAGTTTCGGATGTGGTTCGGATCATTTCAGGTATTTTGTATTGCTGGTTTTCTGCTGTTACTTATTGCTTCTGGTGTTCTTCATGATCGCGAAGGTCTAGCCGTGATCGCGAAGGGTGTTTTGGTCTGCTGCAAAAATTTTCTTCGTGTTCGCGTGAGGATGAACGCATTCGTGTAGAGTTAGGGATGGTCTTTATCGCATTTGCATCGGCTTATACTCATTCGCATAGTGATTCGGCTGAGCTGGGCAGGATGCTGGTTTCCTCTTCGCGTTCGCGACGTTGATCCGGGATTCACGTAGTTTTGTCAGCTTTGTGTATTACGTTCACGAGGCTTGTGCAGCGATCATGTATAGTATTTCAGGGGCAATGCATCTTTCTTCTTTGCGATCGCGATGGTATTACCGCAATCGCGATTTATTGATTCGTCCAGTGATTATAAGTACTGTATTTCTTAGGTATGGCCATTTGAATATATTTTGAGCTATGCTGCGCGGATTGAGGCAATTTTCACCACATGGAATTGTATAATTGTTTTATACTCGGTTTTGATTATATTTCATGAATCAATCTTCATTTTTGGTATTTGATTATGAATTTCAAAGAGAAATTTGGGGGTTTTGTCTAAAATTGTATAAAGTGAATTTTTGAGTTTTGAACATCGATTGAGAGTCAGATTTGATCGAAACTAGTGTGGTTGGACTCGTAATTGAATAGGTTGTGAGATTTTGTGAGTTTTGTTGGGTTTGAGGTGCGGGCCCGGGTTTAACATTTTGGTTGACTTTAGACTGTTGATTAAAGATTCTACCTTTATTGATTGAGTTTGGTTTCTTAAGCCTTATTTGATGTATTTGAGTTGCTTTGGCTAGTTTCGGGCCGTTTGGAAGTTGATGCGCGCGAGATGACGTGTCTAGTGTATTGTTCAGCTTGCTCGGTATTGAATTTGGCTTGTTCGATGTAAGTAACATTTCTAAACTTGGTGCTGAGGGTATCAATCCCTGAACATACGTATTATGTGTTTGATGTTAAGGTGACGAACATGCTAGGTGACGGGCGTGTGGGCGTGCACCGTGTGAATTATGATTCGGTTATTTTCGTTGTACTATGTAGTTACCAAATCTTATTCCTATCCATGAAATTTCTACGTCCTCGTGTAATTGGGCTGTGATCCATGCTAGAAACCATGTTTAGGCTATATGCTTATTCTGTTGGGAACCATTGCGGCCATTTCTACTATTGAGTTATTTGCTTAAATTACAATTACATACTTAGTCATACTCATTCATTTGCATATCATATCTCAGTCTCTATTATCATTTATTATTACATCATGTATCATTGTTTGGGTTGATTAGCACGAGATTCGTGAGCCTGAGAGACTGGAGAGATTGATGCCTGAGTGAGGCCGAGGGACTAATTATGAATACTGATTATGGGATCGGGTTGTGCACCACAACAGTCTTTATTGATTCATTTTGTGATGGGGTTGCACGTCGCAGCATGCCATGTTGTCTTGTATAAGCACGTGGGCCGGATCTGCCCCTCCGGAGTCTGACATACTAGCAGTGAGCACATGTACCGAGTGCTGAGTGATTAAGAGTGTTGAGTAATTTGGAGTGCTGAGTGATTGAGTGTGCTGAGTGAGGTATAATACTCCAAGAGCATGAGTATCTGAGTTTATCATTGTGATGCATTACATTTGACAGACATACTTGGCATGTAGGCATCGAGATGTATTTCCTTATGTTGTACGGTATTGTGACATGATGACTTCACATGCACAGTGACATGTAGGCATAGAGATTTACTTTCCTCATGTTATCTGATAATGAAAACATCTTATCCGTTGTTGAAAGTTTTTGAAACAAATAAGAGGTTTTCTGATATACTCATATTTTAGTGATTTCGGTGAAAGATTTGAGTTTTATTGTTATATTTGAGAAGCATGCCTATTTTCCATAACTGTGTATGAGTTGAGCATCACATATTGGAGTTATTACTTGTACTGTTTTTATTATATTACTACTAGTTGTTCTTTGATATTGGTGTTGGACTATCACCGCTTCTCCAAGCTTGTTACTGCTTTCAACCTAAGGTTAAGTTTATTACTTATAGTTTACATGGGGTAGGTTATACTCATACTATACTTCTGCACCTTGCGTGCCAATTTTGGAGCTAATATTGCTTTGTATGGCAGAAGCTGGCTATGAAGATGAACCTGCGTTCTGGTTGTAGTGTAAGGCCCCATAAACCATTTCCAAGGAATTTAAGGTTTTGTGGTACCGAGGTAGACTTACGTGTACGGAGATAGTATAACAGACTTTTTGGGTTGAAGAATGCATCGAGGAGTTGGTGGAATTGTCTTGATGAAGGAGGTATTTATGCGGGCAGATTCACGATCACAGATCCATTATGCGGGCCGCATACTCATCGAAGAGTTGAGCAGAAACATAGTTAAATTTGGAAGCTTGTTCTGCGGTCAATTTTGAGATAGCATAGTTGTTTTATGGTTCGCACTTCCATGGCATATTTGGCATGAAGAATTTTGGAGAGTGATTATGTGGTCCACTCTGTAGCCGCATAACTGGTCTGCGGACAGCGGACCTGGCCACAGACCTGTCCAGGCCATTCCAAGTTTTGGCATCACTTTCGCGGTCTATTTTGCGACTGTAGACTTGAGTTTTGAGGGTTCATTTTTCTATTTTTATAACCCGAATCCATTTTGATAAATAACCTTTGGGGTTCATATTGAAGCAGATGTCTGATGATCTTAGAGAGAGGTAAGAGTATCTTAGAGAGAGAAGGAGGGGACCTAGCATTCTAATCATCCATTCTTGCCCCAATCCTCAAGAATCATGGAAGCCACTCCCCATTCAAGTTTGTTTATGGTCCAAGTATGTTGTGGGTTTGGAGATAGGACATGCATGTGCCAATAGGAGGTAGTATGTGGGGTTGTTAAACTATGTCAGGTGGTTTCTTGTTGAAATTGTTGAAGTGAGGAAGGGATTACCATTGTAGAGCCTTGAATTCGATTTTGCTTAATAGGTCTTTGACAAAATTCTTAAGAGAGTTACACCATGAGAATCCCTCTAATTATTGTCCAATTTTCGCTATCTTCCTATAGATTTATATTGCTAGAAGTTTTGGAACATTGTAGTAACTTAAGGAAAATACAAACAAGGTATGTTGGCAAAACCCCATTTCTAGAATCAGAATCCATGAGTTCTTCGTAAGTTCCAAATGTGGTTTCATGAATCTCTTTTCGTATGGTTTAAAATTACATCTGATGATAGAATTGCCTAAAAGCTTATGTACTCAAGTCTTGTTCAAATTTCCCTTACCATATTATGCTCTCGTTAGTGGTAAAATGTTCAAATATTGTTATTTTAACTATTTGAAGGTCTATTATGCTTAACTCGAAAAGAAAATCCAATGTGCTTTAGACTCACGTAGCTCATATATGTATCAAATCCCTATTTCCAAGTGCCTTTTTTATTGATAAACTATGACAATTATTGAAAGTGAAAGAAGTGAGTGTGAGATATAAGACGTGGGCATGGTTGTTGTAACTAGTGCATTTAATTTGAATTCATGTTTCAGTCATAAATCACCATGCTCTCCTTATAAATATTTTCAATGTGATTTGAGTTCTTACATATTTATGAGTTGAAATTGTGTATTACCCTTATGGAAAAACGTATTTTGAGATTAAGTGGTGTATCACTCGTTTATGATTTTAACTCGTGCTTCAAATGCTAGTCATTTTGCTTCACTCTTTGGGAAGGAATCTGTTGCTCTTAAAGTCTTCATTACTAATGAACCTAAAATTATAATATCCAGAATATTTTATGCGTTGATGCTTATAATGATGTACCTTGAGAGTAAAGGAATGAAAGTATGTAAATGAAATACATCTGACGTGCCAAGAACCAAATGGTACATGTGGCCACTAGTGCCAACAAAATATTATGAAATAAACTTTAATTACATTTTATAATAAATGTTTTGGGATTATCGTTTAGTCACAAAGGAAGGGTAGGTTGAAATAACCTAACCCTGAAACTATATGTGCCAGTGTAGGAGTGAGTGAGGGAAAAAATCCCCGTGTGAGGTAATGAGAGGTTTCCCCGAATATTGGATGAGATTGATGTGTTGAGAAAATTCCTCTTAAATATGATGAAAAAGATTGCTAGCGGGATGAAAGGTGACGTCGACCTACACAGAATTGTGGTGAGATGGTTTAGTCGATCGGGCTAAGATCGGACTCTGTGCTAAAAGCACAGTGTTGTTGTAAGTAGACGTCTCGGGGTGAGACGGCTTAGCCGATCGAACTCCATGGTAAAACCATTGTGGTGTTGTGAGTTAACATCTCGGGGTGAGATGTCTTAACCGATCAGACTGAGATCAGACTCTGTGCTAAAAGCATGGTGGTGTTGTGAGTGGACGTCTTGGGATGAGATGGTTTAGCTGATCGGGCTGAGATTTGACTCCATGTTAAAAGCACGGTGGTGTATCGGTACTAAAGATCTCTTAAATCGAAAATATTGAATAATGGATGCAAGTGGTTCGTCAGTGGGTAGCTTTGATCCTCGTTAGCAGTTACTCTCTACTCGGCAGGTTTTGATGAGCCCTAATCGGTTCCGGGCCTTACGTCACTTGACGTTGTACTTGATGTTTTGAGGTATAGCCGGGATCATGTAACCAACACTTCGATTCTTCTCTTCTATTATAGTTAGAGGCTCGGTAGACAGGTTGTGTGTCACGTCCCGACATTGGGGAGCGTCACCGTCGCTCAATCGAGATAACTCAGCTGAGCAAGCTTATAAATTACCTCCCAACCGAACTCCCCTATGATTAAGGAGAATATCTATTTCATTAGTTAGACAATAAAGAGGATCATGTGAACACCATCAATTCACTAACATTAATTACATCATTTTAAGTCTCAAAATACATACACTTTCATAGTTTGAGGTGGTACATGTGGTACGAATAAAACATTGCTAGTTTGACCTTCCCAACACCGACATATTACCCACACTATGACCACGGAGCCTCTAATGCATACAAAGGAGTAAAATGACAGTGCCAGCAACAAGATCCCGGCTATACCTCAAAATAGAATGTACAAGGAGCAAAAGATATATGACCCCGCAATGAAGTGGGCCTCCTCAAGTGAGCTAGGAAGAGGGTGCACTGCTATCATTGATCAAAGCTAGCATGTTGTAAAACCACTTGCATCCATTAAAGATGTAGCACCCCCAGCAAAAGGGACATTAGTACATGTCTAATAGTACTAGTATGAAAACCAAACACCTCCTTCAAGTATTGGAAGCACAATATGACAATCGTGGAAGCAATAAAAGATCTTAAATAGTCGTTAAAACCATAGAAAAATAATAAACGTTTTCAAACACATCTATAAATTTCAAGCTGGGAATCCTCTATATGACCTCTACCACAATTCCATAATCTGTACACAAAGCGGCCCAGCCGCCTCACCCCAATGTGTACGGGTGGAGGTGTAATCACAATACCATAATTTCTACACAAAGCAGCCCAGCCACCTCACCCCAATGTATGCGAGTGAAGGTGTATTCAAAATCACAATCTCTACACAAAGGGGACCATCCGCCTTACCCCAATGTGTGCGGGCTGAGGTGTATTCACAATCACAATCTCTACACAAAGCATTCCCGCCGCCTCACCCCAATGTGTGTGGGTGGAGGTGTATTCACAATGCCATACTCCGGATCCCAAAACGGTAATGGTTGTACAAAAGATTTTTTTCAAATCAATAATTTGGTACCTTTTTGCTTAACAAGTATAAGTTCATAAGATTTCATTATATGAGAAATAGGAATTTGATCACACTGATTCCGTACAAAGTTTTCTTCTCAAAAGGATATAACATAATTAAGTCAAAATAGAAAGTCATTAACACACGAGGGTTCGGACACGTTATACAAGTTCATAGTTTGAATATCCCACCTCAATAGTATTTCAAGTTCGAACTACACATGACGGAGTTTTGTAAGAATTCGGGAATTATGATACTAGAAGAAGAGTTTAGCCTTCATACTTTGAAAGAGCCATCTGTGGCATAACACAACGTCCCGACACTCCTAACGATGCCAATCCATAGAAGAATGGAGAATTAGAAGCACGATTAGGGGAATTCGTATGGCAAGAGTTGTTACAATGACAACCCAAATTTCCCTCAACCAATTCAACAACAAAATCGCCCAAGGTTGTCCAACAACTTCCCTACAATCCCTATTAGCTCATGCATGTGGTATGTCTACATCCATCACCTATAACCAACCCAAAAATTCAAAATTTTAGAATTGGAAGAAGGAATTCTTTCCTTTTTGAAACCCTAGCAAGTCCCTTTTGATTAAAGTCCATGGCTTGATCCAAGTTGGGTAGTGAAATTCTTGAATCCTCCCATTTGTTTCTCTAGGATAGTTATCCCCTCTCTCTAAAATACTAGATAATCCCTCAAAAATGACCCTTATGGCTGAATAAAACATAATGGGGTCGGGTTATAAAATTAGAACAATGAATCCCCGATGCAGATCTGCAATCGCATATGCTACAGCATAATGCTTCTTCGGTCCGCAATATGGACCGCATAATGGCCCTCCTAAATTGGGCATTTTTGCTTCACTCTACGACAGGTCTGCGGTCTACATACCATTTCAGCGGTCGCATAATGGACCGTGGAACTTCCTTCCGAAATTCCTCATGCCAGTTTTACGACGGATGTGCAGCCCGCGAAATGATTATGCGGTCGCATAATTGGCTGCAAAATAACTTCCAAAATATGCGCATTTCTATGCTGCACTCCTTGGTGGATCTGCGGTCCGCAGACCAGTTCTTTGGTCACATAATGGACCTTAGAAATGCCCTATTCTGCAATAAACTTTCTTTAACTCCCCAACGTATTGTTCAAACTAAAAGGTCTGTACCGCGGCCACGCACTCTACCTTGGTGGCATGAAACCCCGGGTTTTAGATGAAATTTTATGGGGCCTTACATCCTCCCCTGCTTAAGATCATTCGTCCTCGAATGAGGGTCAAAATCCACCATAGCATGTAGTGTGACTCAACTGTTACTTCACACACTAGCAGTCCCAAAGTTTTAACTAACTCTCTATATTTCAAGAAATTTTGGCAGAGTTTCCCCTATAACTGGGCCTATACACCAATCAAAGAATCCCAGAACCAGTCCTAGCAGCATAAACATAACACAATAATGCAAAACAACATGGAAACAACATCGGCCACAATGTCATAAACGTTATATTACCAAGAAGGAGTATCCTTAACATAAGTTGTACATGCGGGTACTTATCCTTTATTTCTTCCTCAGCCTCCCAGGTCGCCTCTTCGACTTGTTGGTTTCACCATAGCACTTTCACAGAGGCAATTTCTTTATTTATCATCTTACAGACTTGCCTATCAAGAATGGCAACTGGAATTTCTACATAAGTCAATTCCTCATTAACCTCAATAGTCTCAACTAGAATAATAACCGACAGATCTCCCACCACATTCTTCAACATGGATACGTGAAACACTAGGTGCACTAAAGACATTTTTGGAGGTAGTTCTAGCCTGTAAGCCACTTAACCAATCCTCTAAATGATTCTGTATGGTCCGACATACCTCAGACTCCCTTTCATACCAAACCGCATTATACCCTTCATAGAGGAAACCTTCAAGAACAGCTACCCATCTTCTTTGAACTCCATATCCTTACGATGAACATCCGAATAGGACTTCTGACTACTCTGAGCAGTTTTCATCCACTCCTTAATGATCTTAACCTTCTCCATAGCCCGATACATGAGGTCTGGTCCTATCAACTCTGGTTCCCTAATCTCGAATCATACAATGGGTTATCTACATATCCTACCATATAAATCCTCGAACGGTGCCATCTGAATGCTATCGTGATAACTTTTGTTGTAGGCAAATTCTATGAGCGGCAAAAGATCATCCCAACTACCTTTGAAGTCAAGAACACAAGCGCGCAACATATCCTCAAGTGCCAGAATAGTCCGCTCTACTTGCCCGTCGGTCTGTGGGTGGAAGTCTGTACTAAGATTCACCTGCGTACACAAACTTTGCTGAAATTTCTTCCAAACGTTAGCTGTGAACTGTGCCCCCTATTAGAAATGATAGAAACTGGAGTTCCATGCAACCTGACTATTTCCTTGATATACAGCTGAACATACTATTTCGCTGTATCGGTAGCCTTAACAGGTAAGAAGTGTGCTAATTTTGTGTGTCAATCCACAATCACCCAAATTGAGTCAAACTTGCGAGGAGTGTGAGGTAGCCCTACTACAAAGTCCATGTTGATCATATCCCATTTCCACATCAGAATTTCTATGTTATGTGCCAACCCACCAGGCCTTTGATGCTCGGTTTTTACTTGCTGACAATTTGAGCATCTTGCCGCAAAGTCCTCTACATTCCTCTTAATTTCATTCCACAAGTATACTTCCTTGAGATCATGATACATCTATGTAGTGCCTGGGTGCAAAGAATACCTAGAAGTGTGAGCCCCGGGCATGATTCTTTCCCGGAGACCATCTACATCTGGAACACATATTCACCGTTGGTACCTTAGTGTACCATCATCCATGCCAAGAGAAAAAGGCATGGTCTTGTGTTTATGAATTCCTTCATTCAACTATACCAACAATGGATCGTCGTACTGCTTCTCTTTGACTTCCACAACAAGCGATGATTCATCATTATTTTTTCACAACGACCCCTCCTTCACTAGAGTCCGCAAGAAGAACTCCTAAACTAGCCAATAGATGAACCTCCTTGGCCAATGACCTTTGATATGCCTCCAAGTGAGCCAAATTGTCCATAGATTTACAGCTAAGAGCATCCACCACAATATTAGCCTTCCCGATATGAAATAGGATACCGATGTCGAAATATTTTAATAACTCAAGCCATCTTCTCTGCCTCAGATTCAATTCCTTCTATTTAAAAATATATTGAAGGCGCTTATGGTCCGTGGATATATCCACATGGACCCCATACAAATAATGACGCCAAATCTTTAATGCAAAAACCATTGTCGTGAGCTCTAAGTCATGTGTTGGATAGTTCTTCTCATGATTATTGAGTTACGTAGAAGCATAAGCGATCACCTTGCCATGTTGCATAAATACACACCCTATCCCTATCCCTATCCTTGAAGCATTATAGTACACCAAAAACCCATATGTACCCTCTGGTAGGGTCAACACCGGTGTTGTGGTCAACCTCGATTTCAACTCCATGAAGCTACTTTAACAAGAATATGACCATTGGAACTTAACCTCCTTCTGAATCAATTCAGTCAACAAAGAGGCAAGGGTAGAGAACCCCTTCACAAATCTCCTGTAATACCCAGCAAAGCCCAAGAAACTACGAATCTCTTTTGGGGTAGTAGGTCTAGGCCAATTCTTCACCGCTGCAATCTTCTGAGGATAAACCTTAATTCCTTCTCTACAGACAACATGACCCAAGACTGTGACGGATTCAAGCCAAAATACACATTTCGAAAACTTCGCATTCAACTGGAGCTGATACAAGGTCTGAAAAACTGCCATGAGATGGCCGACATGGTCCTCTCGACTTCGTGAATATACCAGAATATCATCAATGAAAATTATCACAAAGGAGTCAAGAAAAGTCTTGAAGACTCGATTCATAAGATCCATGAATGTTATCGGGGTATTTGTTAGTACAAAGGACATTACTATAAATTCAAAGTCCCATACTCGGTTCTAAAAGTTGTTTTCGGAATATCCTGCTCCTTGATCTTCAATTGGTGATACCCGGATCTTAAATCAATCTTGGAGAAATACTTAGCACCATATAATTGAACAAACAAGTCATCTATCCTTGGTAATGGTTTCTTATTCGTGATCGTGACCTTGTTGAGCTGTCGATACTCAATACACATTCTCAGCGACCCATATTCCATCCTTACAAAGAGAACTGGTGCACCCCAAGGTGACACACTTGGCCGGATGAAACCCTTCTCTAGCAAGTCCTTCAATTGTTTATTTAGTTCCTTCAATTCTGCCGGTGTCATTCTGTAGGGTGGAATAGATATAGTCTGCGTGCCTGGCATCACATCAATCACAAAATTAATCTCCCTGTCTGGTGGGATCCCAAGGAGCTCATCCGGAAAGACCTTTGGAAATTCATTCACAACAGGCACAAACTCAAGTATACGTGTCGCAACATCGGTGCCCGTAACCCGGACCAAATGGTATATACAACCCTTGTTGACCATATACGTGGCCTTAAGGTAAGAAATAAACCTACCCTTTGGCACCAAATCATCCCTTTTCCATTCAATAACTGGCTCATTTGGAATTCAAAACTAACGGTTCAGTTTCGACAATCAAGCTTGGAAAAACATGAATAAAGCCAGTTCATCCCAATTATTATATCAAAATCAACCATCTCAAACTCCATGATATCGGCTATGGTGTCCCGACTACACACCGTGACAACACAATCACTATAAATTCACGCTGCCATAATAGACTCACATACCGGAGTAGATACAGAGAATGGCTCATGAAGTTGTTCCGGTTCTATCCCAAATTCCATAGGAACATAAGGAGTGACATATGACAAAGTGGAACAAGGATCAATAAGGGCATATACATCATAAGATTGGACAGTCAATATACCCGTGACAATATATGAAGAAGCCTATGAATCTTGATGTCGCCTCATAGCATAAAACTTGCTCGGCCCTCCCGAGCTCTAGGTACCACTCATAGGTGCACCACGCCCTACGGGCGTTGTAGTACCTCGAGCTGGGGGAGGGGTTGTAGATGTAGTAGCTGCAGAACTGGCTAGTTCTGTCATACCCCTGCCCATACTCTGGTGGGACGAGCAATAATCCCTCTGAATGTGACCCCTAATACCGCACCTATAACACATGGACTGGTCCAGAAAGCAGGCCCCAAAATGCATCTTCCCATACCTAGGGCATGGGGGCTCAACTACTGCTAAACTCTCCCTCCAAACAGATCTTGCTGGTAGGATCCCTTATTTCCCGGACCTGGCCCAAAATGGCTCCACTGCTGCTGACTGGGCCCTGATGGCGGTACACTATATAAAGACTGAGCAAAGGACTGGGAAGGCCCTTATGACCCTCCCCTAAATGCTGACCTACCACCACCACCACCAGAAGTACCACTAAAAACTGTCTGCTGATCGGGACTTGTTGCTATCCTCCCTCTCTATTCTATTCTTCAGTTTGTGGGTCTTTGTGGCTTGAGAAAATACCAATATCTTACCATGGTTCATATCAGAATTCAAGGCAGATGTAGCAACCTCATTAATGACCAAGGGGCTAAGGCCCTGCATAAACTAGCGCACTCTAGCCTCCATAGTGGGCAACATGTAGATGGCATACTTGGACAAGCACGCGAACCTCATATGATACTCCCAGAAATTCATGATACATTGTTTTAAACTCTCGAACTCGGAGGCATGGGCTGCCTTAGTCTCGGTAGGAAAGTAATGATCAATGAAAGCGTCGGCAAACTCACTACACCTCCTTGGAGAGCTCCCCTCCTCACGGGACTCCTCCCACATGTCGAACCAAGAATAGGCCACCTCTCTCAGGATGTAGGAGGACAACTCCACCCCCTCCGTCTCAGTAGAATGCATGACTCAGAGTGTCTTGTGCATCTCATCAATAAAGTCTTGGGGGTCCTCATCGGAATTAGTACCCGTGAACATTAGATGATCCAACTGAAGAAACATGTTCATCCTGGAACTAGTAGATTCCCTTTGTTGGATGGAAGAAGTAGGTACAACATTTGATCTTTGGGCTTGTGAAGCCATTATCTGAGCCAACATATGTATGGCTCCCCTAAGGTCCCCATCAGAAACACCTGGACCGGAAGCTGGGGCTGGAACTGGAATATCAGTCGGGAGTGGAATAACTGCACCCTCAGTAGAATTAGTAATTGGTGCAGTCGGAGCAGGAGTAGCAGCATTAGGCAGTGTAGTAACTAGGGGAATGGCCTCACCCCTCGGGTATTCACCCACATCATCAGGTATAGAATCAACTACCACTCCTGGAGTATTGGATCCTCGGTCAGTTCTTGATTTCTTCCTATGCGTCATGTACTGAAAATTAGAGCAATGCACGATTTAAAGGAGGAACAGTCTTACAATCAACTTTATGGCATGATCTAGAGCATCAAGGAAGTGTATTATTCATAAATTCCCAAGTAGCCTCCTAATTATAGATAAGAATGACTCTACTAGACACAGATTTAAGACATCCTAGGACACTTTAAAAACTATAGGCTCTGATACCAAGCTTGTTATGTCCCGCCCTCAGGGAGGGCGATCGATGCTCAACCGAGATAACCTGACCGAGCAAGCCTGTACAATACCTCATACCCGAACTCCCCCATGATTAAGGAAAACATCTATTTCATTAGTTACAAAATGAGGATCATGTGAACAACATCAATTCACTAACACTAATTACATCATTTTAAGTCTCAAAAATACATACACTTTCATAGTTTGAGGTGGTATATATGGTACAAATAAAACATTGCTAGTTTGAGATTCCCAACACCGACATATTACCCATCCTATGTCTACGGAGCCTCAAATGTATACTAAGGAGTACAATGATTGTGCTGATAACAAGGCCCTGGCTATACCTCAATACTAAATGTACAAGGAGCAAATGATATAAGACCCCGAAATAAAGTGTGTCTCGCCAAGTCAGCTGGGAAGAGGGTACACAACTATCACTTATCAAAGATGCCTGCTATGGAACCACCTACATCCATTACAGATGCAGTGTCCCCGAAAAAGGGGACGTTAGTATAAGTCGAATAGTACTAGTAAGAAAACCAAACACCTCATTCTAAGATTAGAACCACATCATGAATATGATGAATCATGGAAGCAACAAAAGATCTTAAATATCCGTTACATCCATAGAAAAATAATTAAAACTTTCAAAAACATCTATAAATTACAAATTGGGAATCCTCTACATGACCTTTACCATAATGCCACAATCTCTACACAAAGGGGCCCCGCTGCCTCACCCCAATGTGTGCGGGTAGAGGTGTATTCACAATACCACAATCTCTAAGCAAAGTAGCCCCGCAGCCTCACCTCAATATGCGCGGGTGGAGGTGTAATATAAAAAATAATCTCTACACAAAGTGGCCCCGCCGCCTCACACCAATGTGTGCGGGTGGAGGTGTATTCATAACCAAAATCTCTACACAAAGCGGCCCCGCTTCCTCACCCCAATGTGTGTGGGTGGAGGTGTATATACAATCACAATATCTACACAAAGTGGCCATACTGCCTCACCCCAATGTCTGCGGGTGGAGGTGTATTCACAATCACAATCTCTACATGAAGCATCCTCGTCGCCTCACACCAACGTGTGCGGGTGGAAGTGTATTCATAATGCCATACTTTGGAGTCCCAAAACGGTAATGGTTGTACAAAAGATTTCTTTTCAAATCAACTATTTGGCACCTTTAGCCTTAAATAGTACAAATAGAAAGTCATTAATACATGAGGGTTCGGACATGTTATGTAATTTGATAATTAATTATATAGCTTAAATATCCCACCTCAATAGTATTTCAAGTTCGAACTACACATGATAGAGTTTTGTAAGAATTTAGGAATTTCGATACTAGAAGAAGAGTTTAGCCTTCATACCTCGAAAGAGCCTTCCGTGGTGTAACAACAACGTCCAGATACTCCTAACTATGTCAATCTGTAGAAGAGGGGAGAATTATAAGAACGATTAGGGTAATTTGTATGGCAGGAGTTGTTGCAATAACAACCCAACCTTTCCTCAACCAATTCAACAACATAAACACCCAAGGTTGTCCCACAACTTCCCCACAATCCCTCTTAGCTCATGCATGTGGTATGTCTACATCCATCACCCATAACCAACCCAAAATTTCAAAATTTTAGAATTGGTGGAAGGAATTCTTACCTTTTTGAAATCCTAGAAATCTTTTTTGATGAAATTACAAGGCTTGATCCTAGTTGGGTAGCGAAATTCTTGAATCCCCCCCTTTCTATCTCTAGTCTAGCTCTCTCCTCTCTCTACAATACCAGATAATCCTTCAAAGATGACCCCTATGGATGAATAAAACATAATGGGGTTGGGTTATAACATTAGAAAAATGAATCTTTGATGCAGATCTGTGTTCACATATGCGACCGCATAATGCTTTTGCCGTCCGCACAATGGACCGCATAATGGCCCTCTAGTAGTGGCATTTCTTCTTCACTCTACGATAGTTATGAAGGTTTTGTGAGTTTCTTTCGTATTATTTCATTTATGGAATAAAGTAGATTTTCACGTCTTTTTGATGAGTTTAGACTTAGGACGATTAAGTGATTGTATAGTAGTTGTGGCTGTGAATGGGTATAGAGAGATTTCAGTTTGAGGCTAAGTAGGTGGGTTATCACCTACGGGGTAATCTACAGATGTGTGATCCTTATGATATTGTGTGGAGGCTTTCTTTTCTCCTAGTGGGTATAGGTGTTGCGATTTGAGTTTGGATTGGTTGAGAAAGTTTACTTGACCGTCAAGAGGATGAATATGATCTTAGCAGGTGATTTGAGGAGTTATATGGGTTGTGCTACATGATCTTATGATGGATTTAGTTGAATATTAGTGTAGTATTATGGCAGTAATAGAGTATGGGCATTGGGATTTATCTAGTGTTTTGATCGATGACTTTGAGCCAAGTTAGGGAGTCTGTTATCGACGATTTCATTGCATGGTTAAGTGTTGTATTGGTTTCGGTCTGAGGCATACTTGTGGATCGGTTATGACTTGCAAAGGCTGGTTTTTGAGGATGACTTAAGCAAGGAAATTTCTGGATGCATGGTGTATTACACTTTATGGGTATATAGGAATCATGGAGTGTTTGAGTTGTTATTCGTGAAGCTTGTAAGGTGCATGAAATAGGAATTTGCTCGGTTGCATTATGACGGGGTTATTTCTTTCGGTGTTGTCGTGCGAATGGGGCACATGACATTCGCCCCATTTTAGTGGTGCAATTGCGATTTGAGCAGAGTGGATGACTCTCGAAAAGGTTATAATGGATTCAAGATTCAGATGTAGATTCTATATTTCAGTATCAGGAAGGTGAAGGAAACGACTTTAGATTCACAGAAGGTCTCTTCAGATGGGGTGTCTCGATTGTGGTATTTTTGTGGTGCTTAAGAGACAATACAACGGCTTATGAGCCTTAGGGCAGTGTGGTTGTATGTTGGTATCTCTTGTGTGAGCTTTGGTCAAGGAGAAGAGTCAATTTAAGGGTAATTTGGAAGGAACTCGGAGAAATAGGAGAGCTTGGTAGTTGGTTAGATCAACACGGTAATGGATATGATCGGTTATTTGGGTACTTATGATGTGGTGAGTCTCTACATGTGTTTTGTGGCAATACTCTTGGGTCTGGCGAGTAGCGTGGCTTGGTTGAGTTAGAGAGATTCAATTCTGATGGCTTGATTATGTGCAAATGGGTTTCAAAGAGTTCTCTGTGGTTTCTACCATGGTTTGATATGGATATTTCTGACCAGTTTGAGAAGCATGTTGTGTATTGTGATTTTCACCTCGATGGGATCAAATGGAAGGTCTCTGACCGATCTAGTATGTATTTTGGTGGTGACACAGAGTTGATTACGAGATTCTTGTACTATTTATATGATGGCATAATAGATGCGGTGTGTTATGTGGGATTGAGATTTGTATGTGCGAGGTCATGATTCTGTTTTGAAGGGAAGGTCATGAATTTTTAGACAACATGGATGGTTTCCGATGACTAGATGAATGCTATTACTACTTGGTATTACCTGAGAAAGGTGCACATTTCAGAAGGAGCACTATGTTGTGAGTTACGGATGCTTCATTGGTATTGCGGTACTTGCCTGGTCCATCAACTGCTGCTGTTTAGATTTTGCTATGTGGCACAGAAGAATTATGGAAGTATTTCTCGTGGTATTATTGTATATGGGAGATGTGTTAGCCATTTGAGTGGTGGAGTTAGAATCGGCTATGGTGATCCATGTGTTATGTGGATTTGAAGAATGAGATTTCTCAAGCAGATTGATTCGTTGTTGTGGATTGTGAAGATGTGGCCAAGGTTAGCCAGCTAGTAGTATGTGTCATGGTTAGGTCATTGTGGACTCTTTGTGGGATATTTATCCATTTGGGAATGATCAGAGTTGATTTGGGAGCCCATTGATAGGCCCAATAAGGATGTGTATTCTACACTAGGTCAGATTTATTGACTCATCACTCGTAGTGTTGAGGGTTGTGACATTCAGTTAGAGTTGAGCCTTTTTGTTTTATGATATGTTATATGTGTTACTCCTCTACGCTACGAGGGGTTGTGATTTATTGGTTATATGCACACATGATGCAGTTTTGTTTGGGCCTTGCAGCATAATTCGAGCGAGATTGTTATTGGGGTGTTGAATGGTTGATTACGCCTTGGATATAGTCTTTCCGGCTTGTGGTATATTATTTTATTCGCTTCTCCATGGTTATGGTCATGCACTTCATATACTTGATGTCAAATTGTGTGTGGTTGTTGATTATGATCATTGCTGTTTGAGGTATTTCACAGGACCAGTGTTTGGATGGGGTCACGCATCGTAGCAGAGTCATGTTGAGATTTGATATTTGGAGTTAGATTCATGTGTTTCTATTGTACTATGTGTAATGAATTCGTAGTATTGCATTTGTGGTGGAACTTAATGACCTTGCGGGACGGTTATCTCATTTGGGTGATTTTTTATGTTTGAGTACATTTGAATTGTTGCTTGTAGGTGGACCAATTGCAAGGTTGTGACTTTAGGTTGTATTGGTGTGGCATGTAAATAGAATTGTTGTTTTTTATGAGAAAAGGTCATGAACCAAGAATGGATACAATCGTATTTGATTATGATATGTTTGGAAGAATAATATCGGATGTGGCTAAGAATTTGGCTTTGGTTCTTGTCAGACGAGTGAGAGAGCTCCATGACTTGTTGTTCTGATGAGTGGTTATGCGTTTCTGCATGTTTCTTTCATCATCGGGAGTGTACGAAGGTTTTGAACAAGGTTTTATTGGATATGAGGATTATTACCGGTATTGGGTTTGTTTTGAGCATCTAGTATAATCGAAAATTATCGCTATTTGTATGCGAGTTATGTGGTATATCGTGTGAATACATCTTGGGTTATCGATATGACTTGATACAGGTTGTTCATTTTTATACAGTGTGTAGAAGTGCGATTCGGGTCTTGTAAAAATATTTTGGATGTTAGAAATTGGGTTCTAAGGCTTACAGACTAAGGTTAAAGTAATGATCATCAGTTATATTCTGTTGTCAGGCTTGCATAGATTGGGGGGACATGGGATCAACCCCGGGTATATGCATGGTAAGGTTACTCAGTGATTTGATGGCTTTGGAACGACTCTTGGCACATTTGAGGATAACGTATGTTTAAGTGGAGGAGAATGAAATGACCCAGGCGGTCGTTTTGAGGATTTGCATTCTGTTCATCCATTTGAAGTCTTGAGTAGCTGCGTACAATTTTTATGACTTGTGTGAATCGTCGGTTTTTGTTTTCAAGTGATCCGGGATTGATTTGCAAGAATGATTATCGACTAGAAAGATTTAAATTAGAAGAGTTGACCAAGTTTGACTTTTTAGTATTTGACCTCGGATCAGAGTTTTGATGGTTTTGTTAGGTCCGGGTGGTGATTTTTGACATGGACGTATGCCCGGATTTGCATTTGGATATTTATCGAAGGCTCGGCACTATTTGACGAAAGTTGGAAATTAGAAGGTTTAGAAATTCATAAGTTTTACCGGGAGTTGACTTCGATTATATCTAGTTCGAAATATTCTTTAGGGTATTGGAATAGCTTCGTTATGTCATTTGAGACTTGTGCGCAAAGTTTGAAGTCCTTTTGGGTTGATTTGATATGGCTCGGCATGAGTTTTGAAAGTTGGAATTTCAAATTTCTTAAAGTTCATTTTGAGGTGCGATTTGTGCTTTTTATATTGTTATGCATGATTTGTGGCCTCGAGAAGGTTCGTGTTATATTATGGGACTTTTTGGTATGTTCGGACGGGATCCCGAGGGGCTCCGGTGAGTTTTGGACATGGTTCTGATCATTTCTGATGGTTTTGTATTGCTGGTATTCTGTTGTTGCTTGTTGCTTCTGGTGTTCTTTGCGATCGCGAAATTCCAGTCGTGATTGCGAAGTGTGTTTTGGTCTGCTATAAATTAGTTCTTCGTGTTTGCGTAAGGATAAACGCGTTCACATAGAGTTAGGGCTGGTCTTCATCGCACTCACATCTACTACTACACATTCATGTAGTGATTGGGCTAAGGTGGGTAGGATGTTGGTTTCCTCTTCACGTTCGCGATGTTGATCCCGCGTTCACGTAGTTTTGTCAGCTTTGTGTATTGCGTTCGTGAGGCTTGTGCCACGATCGCGTAGAGTATTTCAGGGGAAGTTTATCTTTCATCTTCCCAATCCCAATGATATTTCTGATATCACGATTCATTGATCGCGATACATTGATATTTCGGCTATTTTAGCATATATTGAGCTATGAAGCTCGAATTGAGACGATATTTGAGAAGATTTTGCACCACGTGGAATGGGTAAGTTTTTTCTACTCGGCTTTGATTATATTTCATGAATCTATCTTCGCTTTTGGCATTTTGATTATGAATTTCAAAGAGAAATTTTGGGGTTAAAATTTCATAAAGTGATTTTTTGAGTTTTGAACGTCGATTCGGAGTCAGATTTGAGTGAAGCTAGTATATTGGACTCGTAATTGAATGAGTTGTCAGATTTTGTGAGTTTTGTCAGGTTCCACGGCGCGGGCCTGAATTTGGCTTTTAGGTTGACTTTGGGCTTTTGATTAAAGATTATACCTTTATCGATTGGGTTTGTTTCCTTAGTCTTTATTTGATGTATTTGAGTTGTTTTTGGCTAGTTTCAAACCATTTGGAGGTTGATGCAAGCGGGATGGCATTTCTAGAGTATTGTTCGGCTTGTTCGGTATAGGATTTGGCTTGTTCCAGGTAAGTAACACTTCTAAACTTGGTTTTGAGGGTATGAATCCCTAAACATACGTATTATGTGTTTGGTGTTGAGGTGACGCACATGCTAGGTTACATGCGTGTGGGCGTGCACCTTGTGAATTATGACTCGTTTGTTTCCGTGGTATTGTGTAGTTACCTAATCTTATTACTATCCATGAAATTCTTACGTGGTAGAGTAAATGAGTTGTGATCTATGCTAGAAACCATGTTTAGGCTATATGCTTATTCTGTTGGGACCCATTGAGTTCATTTATATTGTTGAGTTATTTGCTTAAATTCCAATTACATACTCTGTCATACTTATTCATTTGCATATCATATCTCAGTTTGTGTTATCATTTGTTATTACATCATGTATCATTGTTTGGGTTGATTGGCATGAGATTTTTGTGAGCCCGAGAGACTGGAGAGATTGGTGACTGAGTGAGGCCGAGGACCTGATTATGAGCAGCCCAACAGCGTGCTGTTTTTATTCATGTTCGGATTGGGCTGCACGCAGCAGCATGCCATGTTGGCTTATATTAGCTCTTGTACTGAGTGCCCCTCCGGAGTCTAACATACCATCAGTGAGCGCATGTGCCAAGTGACAAGTGATTGAGAGTGTTGAGTGATTGAGAGTGTTAAGTGATTGGGAGTGCAGAGTTATTGAGTGTGTTGAGTGAGGTATACTACTCCGAGAGCATGAGTATCTGAGTTTATCATTGTGATGCATGACATTTGGCATACATACTTGGCATGTAGGCACAATGATGCATTTCCTCATGATGTACGGTATTGTGACATTCATGACTTCACATGCACATTGATATGTAGGCATAGAGACGTACTTTCCTCATGCTAGCTGATAATGAAACTTCTTATCTGTTGTTGAAATATTTTGCGAAAAATCACAGTTTTCTAATATAGTCATATTTTTGTGATTTTGGTCAAAGATTTGTGTTTTATTGTTATATCTAACAAGCATGTCTATTTTCTGTAAATATAAACGAGATGAGCATCACATATTGTAGTTATTACTTGTATTGTTTTTATTATATTGTTACGAGTTGTTCTTTGTTATAGGTGTTGGATTTTAACCATTTCTCCAAGCTCGTCACTACTTTCAACATAAGGTTAGATTTGTTACTTATTGAGTACATGGGGTCGGTTGTACTAATACTACACTTATACACCTTGCGTGCAAGATTTGGAGTTGATATTGATGTGTATGGCGGAAGCTGGCTGTGAAGATGAACCTGCATTTCGGTTGTAGCTGCCTCTTGTTCATGGTAGCTTTAGATTTATAAAAAACTTTTTATGTACAGTTCAAATAGATGATGTATTTATTTTATACTAACTTTGTAAACTCTGAATCTTAGAAGCTCATGATTTTTACTAACAGTCCATGGGGATTCTTTGTATAAGAGTTTAGTTATATTATCATTATTTTTCTCAGTTGATCTCATCTAAAATTGGATTATTGTTAAATTGGCTTTTCTAGCGGGTTGGGTTAGGTGCCATCACAACTAGTTGGATTTTGGGTCGTGACGAATTGGTATCTGAGCTCTAGGTTCATAGGTTCTATGAGTAATGAACTAGTGTCTAGTAGAGTCTTAAGGATATGTATGATGACATCCATACCTATCTTCTAGAGGCTACATGGCATTTAGGATAAACTTTCCATCTTTCTTTCCTTATCGTGCGATATTGATTCAGCTTGAAGCGTATCTCTTTGAATTCCTTCCACTCACTCGTATGCACATATAAGCGCTCGGCTCATTGATTCCATGGATGAGGTGCGAGATGTGTTTCCCGTGTTTTGGTGATGGGCCAGTCTAGAGGACTTCAGGCCAGGTTTGGACCGCAACTTAGGCTTGGTAGTTTTAGTTGTGGGAGCATGTGCTTTTAGACTTCTATGTCCAGTGGTGTCCCTATGAGTGGGACAGATGGCTCAGTGAGTGGTTGGATGGATATATTGTTACACCCTATATTTTCGTACGTAAAAAAGCATCGTAAGCAAACTAATGTAGGACCAAAA
>AWOL01S0024132.1:0-16387 GCA_000715115.1 Nicotiana otophora
ACACACTACCCTCCCCAGACCCCATTAGTGGGATTCTACTGGGTTGTTGTTGTTGTTGTTGTTATTGTTATCCCTTGTTTGGACACATGTTCTTCTTGTGATATGCTTTAATTGTTGTATGACTAATTGAGCAACTATATTCATGCTAGAGATCATGTCTAGCCTTTGATTCCCTTTTGGACATGATGGGCTATTTTGTATATTGGATTATATGTTGCAGTCGTAGTCATAGTTGTACACATGCATACATCCCTACATGTTTATTTTTCTGTCCATATGCATCATACATGCTTATCTCTTGTTCATATGCATACATTCTTGCATATGGTTCTCTGATATGGACTGAGATTGGCACGATGGTTTATGTCGTGCGGTTAATATTGTTATCGCACAATGGTTTATGCCGTGCGGTTTTTATGATGATGGCACGATGGTTCATTTCGTGTGAATTAATGACTGATTTCTGAGATTTTGATTAGAGAGCTATAATGCTCTGGCGCATGGATTTGGATTCATCCCTTCGGAGTCACGTGATCACCCATTTTACCTTGGGCCATGTGTGCACAGTTTGACACCGGAGTGTCGGGCACTGGGAGTGCCGGTTGTTGTGAAGTCTGAGTCTTTCTCATATATTGACATTCTAGGCTTGTGTAGAAATATTCATGCATATCATCTACATATGCACATTCATGCATTTTACACATGCATGGGACTTGATTGTGAATTGTTGGACACTTGGAGAGTGTCGGATTGATGTAAAGGTTGAGCCTTCATCACACATAGATATTTTAGACTCATATAGGAGCATTCGTATAAATGCTATTTGGGAATTGATTTAAAATTAGATATTTATCTTGCATAGACACTCAACATTCATGTAGAAGTGTTCGAGTTAATTATACTTGGTGTATATTTCCTTTATATGCGGATTTGGTGAGTTTGTATATGATTTTGATTTGATTATTTGAAAAAGCATTGCTTATTACCTTTATATTTGATTGTGCACCTTATTATTGATATCTGTTATTACTTGGCTACTCTCTGTTATCGTATATGCTTATGAGCTGCACAGGTTATATAAGTGAGTTATCTAGATTACCTCGCCACTACTTCGATGAGGTTAGTCTTGATATTTACTAAGTACATGGGGTAGATTGTGCTCATACTAGACTCTTGCATCTCACGTGTAGAGCTGAGCCTTGTGGAAGCCGAAGACTAGCATTGAAGATGCGCCAGCGTTCCAGTTGCAAGCTACTAGTTGATCATGGTAGTTTAGGACTCGTATTTCTGTTTATATATATTCAAATAGATAAAATATTTTTTCATACCAACATTGAAGTAGCTCATGACTTGTACTACCATATCTTGAGGTAGTTTGTATTGAATTTTGCATTCTTATTTCTTTATTTATTTTATTGATCTTCAGGTGGGTGATGTTATATATTGGTTAGCGTACCTAGCGGGTTAGGTTGGGTGCCATCACGACTAGATGGGATTTGGGTCGTGACATAACATACTCGCATTACAACTTATGGAGGACAAAGTATATTCTCCTCACAAGCCAACATATAGGATAACGCCATTGCAACAACTTGAATTTTGTAAGAGTTATTCATTGGGAAATCACTAAACCAAGCACTCATGAAAATGAAAACTTACGATTCAGAAGCTGAGGCACTCCTATACCCCTGCCACAGGAAATTAGATCAGAAGATTTTACACAATCAGTAGGGATTCAGCAAACCATTTTACAATATGAAGACATAATTACACAATATTTCATCCGTCAACACGAAAGCGGAGTGCCTTCTTTAAAACACTATCACTTAAACAACTTGTAGTAACTAGAAAATCTGATTAGACTAGTTAAAACCATACCTCTAATCTGGTAATAAATACAGGTTGGCCCTGTCTCTGACCAGATAAGTTCCCCTGCAACATTTTCATAATAAAATATCAGGAGTACATCATTAAGATCATACAGAAAATATAGTTGCCTGTAGGAGTTTCCAAGAAAAAACAATATATGGGAAAACATGAAAATTATGGGGATGACTAAAACGTTATACCAAAATAATCAGAGTTCTAGAAAAGAACGGGCAGTAATATCAGCATATACCAACCTAATTTCTCAACATCGTATATAACTTGCATAACATCACTATTCAAGTGTACACAATATCCTCGGTAAACACTATTAAGTTTCAAATTGTGTTCTTACAACCTCAAAGTATGATTTTGCTGGTTCTGCACAAGGTCTCAATCTATTTTTTGTCTCAAAAGAATTATAGTATTGGGTTCTGCATCACAAATCAGTTCCCTCCCCACCCCCAAATATCAGAGCATCATAGTTAGTAATTCAGCAATATTTTGTTATCGTTCATGCAAATTAAACTGCAAAATGCTTTGGAAAATAGTGCAAGTTTCCTTTTCCAAAACGATTTAAGAAGCATTATAGGCCTCAGCTGTCTTCTAACTGATCGAGATAACTGAACCAGAAAGAAGAAAAGTGAAAGAGCTCGTGAAGAAATGAACCTTGGGGCTAACTCAAACTTAAAAGTTATATCAAGAGAGGAGAATTGCCCAAGTTCATATAATGAGACAACCATCCCATTCCCCAGCCAATTTTTGAGACTCTAACCCACTCTACAACCCCACTCCCTCCCCACCTCCCCAAACCCAGACCTGCCAACTGGAGCGTGGACAATATAACACAGGGGCTCAAACAGGGATAGACCTAGCTCTACCATGTAAAGTAATGGACCTTGCTGAATTCTAAATTGTTGCCCCTATGAGAATAGCACGGGAAAATTATATTATTGATATTAGTTAATTTACTACTCCCTCCATTTCAATTTACGTGAACTCGTTTGACTGGGCACGGAGTTTAAGAAAAGAGAGAAGACATTTGAATTTGTGGTGTAAATAAGGCACATATATTTTGTGTGGTTATAAATCATTGCATAAAGGTAAATTGTTTCCAAATATGGAAAGAGGTCATTCTTTTTGGCACGGACTAAAAAGGAAATAGGTTCACATAAATTGAAACGGAGGGAGTATAATACAAGGAGCCCTATTTTTATAGGGTATGTACATATATCAAAAACATTCACTATCAATGTGGGAAACTTATACACAACAAGCTTTGTACATGAATTAACTCTAATACCCCCCCTCAAGCTGGTAGCATCTAAATTATATGTATCGGGCTTGTTACATATATCACTAATACGAGAACCAGTGAAGGACTTGGTGAAAATATCTGCAAGTTGATCATTTGACTTCACAAACTTTGTAACAATATCTCCTGAATGTATCTTCTCTCCGATGAAGTGACAGTCAATCTCAATGTGTTTAGTCCTCTCATGAAACACTGGATTTTATGCAATATGAAGGGCAGCTTGATTATCACACACAAGTTCCATCTGATTGACTTCTCCAAATTTTAATTTTTTGAGCAACTGCTTGATCCAAACTAGCTCACATGTTGCCATAACCATGGCTCGATATTCTGCTTTTGCGCTAGATCGAGCAACTACATTTTATTTCTTACTTTTCCAAGAGACCAAATTACCTCCTATAAAATCACAATATCCAGATGTGGAACGTTTATCAGAAGGTGATCTTGCCCAATCAACATTTGTGTATCCAACAATCTGTTCATGGCCTCGATCCTCGAATAACAGTCCTTTCCTTGGAGCTGATTTTATATATCGAAGATTTGGAAAACAACTACGTTCTAATGACTATCACAGGGAGAGTCCATAAACTGACTTACAAAACTCACAGGAAATGAAATGTCAGGTCTAGTCACTATGACGTAATTCAATTTCCAACCAACCCATCTTGTACGATAGCTAAGAGGCTCCTGGCAGAAGCTTAGCATTCGGATCTATCGGAATGTCAACAGGTCTGCAGCCCATCATTCATGTCTCCTCAATAATGTCTAAAGCATATTTCGTTTGTGAAATAACAATATCTGAGCTAAACTGAGCGACCTCGATACCTTGAAAATACTTCAATCTGCCTAGATCCTTAGTGTGGAAGTGTTGAAAGATATGCTGCTTCAGAGCGGTAATACTATTCTGATCATTGCCAGTCTTTTTGCTTTTGTTTGGACTCAATTTGCTAAAGTAACATTGAAAAAAGACTATGAATAAACAATATTTGACAAAAGGGACTTATTATCAGAAATATGAAGAGGCGCCTGAGTCCATGACCCACGGTTCAAGAGTAGTATACTGGGGAACACAAGCAAAGAAATTACCAGCAATAGAAGTATCAATCTGAGCAACAGAGGCTACTTGTGGAGGCGTCTACGTACTTGCTCGATACTGGAGGAACTCATTATACTCCCCTTCAGATAAAGAAAACCCCTTGTTACCTGCAGTCTCGGTCTGAGCAACAAGAGCATTTTTAGGTGGTCGACCATGCAAAGAGTAACACACCTCACGAGCGTGTCCAAGCTTATTACAATAAGAACACTTGGGCCGTAATGTTTCAAAATGACCTCATCCTCGTCTATTCCCCATAGTCTGAGATGTTTGATTTTCCACTGTCTGGGTTAGCAGTTGGTGGCGAGACCACTATGTAACTAGGTGGCGCAGCAAAGCGAAGCAACCATGAGAATAGTTCATCAACTGTAGGAACAGTCGTACTAGCTAAAATCTAGTCATGCACCGAATCGAGGTCATTAGGAAATCCATCAAGTGTAAGAACTAGAAACAGTCTTCTGTCGCTGCTCCTGTTATTTTTCAACACTAGCAGCAATTGGCATCAACTTCTCAAATTCCTCCATGACTGCCTGCACCTGTCCCAAGTTAAGTAGTAGACATATCCAATTATTGTCTCTTTAAGTTTGTCATCCGAGATATTACCTCATAAAAACGGGATATGTCATTAGTGTATAAAGTATGAGCCTTCTCCCAAACTGAATAACAAGTCTGGAATGGACGAAAGAAAGGCATTATCTTGGGATCAATAGATCGCCATAGGAGACTATACAATTGAGCATCAATTTTCTCCCAAAGTGCTTTGGCCTTTTCATCTCTGTCACCCGCCTATTTGGTTAGGTGATTTTGAACTCCTTGACCCTTGCACCACAACTCCCATTAAAGGTTCCGAAGCAATCATCACACTTGAATTTCCAGAACACGCGCTTTTAGAACCAAAAACATAACTCCCAAAGACATTGTTGAACCAAATAATCAAGAAGCAGCAGTAACTCGTAGAAAGTCAAGAAGCAGCAGAAAAAGGACATTGTAGCCGCCGAAAACTGGAAACAGTCGCCAAAATCTGCAACAAGTCGCCGGAAAATAAAAAAGTTGTTAGATGCCTCACGTGCCGGCGCGTGAGTTGGAATCTCGCTAGAAAAGTTCCTGTTGCCAGCACATGAGAGGAGTTCTGTCGAAGGAACTTTTAGGGTTTGGTCGCAGGAAGCTGATAAACAGCCTCTCTACACACTACCCTCCCCAGACCCCACTATGTGGGATTATACTGGGTTTTTTGTTGTTGTTGGTCGCAGGAAGCTGATCTACCTCGTGGTGGTATTGGTTTTTGCACAACAATGACAACAAAGGACTTCCATGCAGACAGACCTACGTCACCGAAAAATTATTCGGTTAACTGATTTCTTCTTCCCGGAGTCGCTGGTATTTTTGCACAACGATGAATCTCTCATGGTAGCTCTAATACCATGTGAGAATAGCACGGGAAAATTATATTATTGATATTTGTTAATTTACTATAATACAAGGAGCCTTATTTATATAAGGTGTGTACATATACCTAAAACCTTCACTATCAATGTGGGACACTTATAAAGGCAACACACTTTATACATAACTAACTCTAACAGCCCCTTTCAACAATATGCATATCACTGAATCAACGAAAGCAAATGCTCCTGGTAGAAGTGTTTGATGACATGCCAAACCCAAATGGTTTTTTAGCTTACAATTTTGGTCTCACACTTAGCATCTCAAGATGGCATGTTTAGCACTTCACTTTGGACGTCATCTTGTCAACTATTCTAAAAGATTACTCATATGCAAGTTTATGTGTAAGCATTCTTCAACATTTACCATCAATTTGGAAGCATAATCAGACTAACTTTTGCATGTCAAAGCTTTTGTTTCAGTTTCCCAAAAATGCAACTGGAAAGCACCGGCATGAAATATATAATTTTTTTATGAAAAGCATGAATTATACTATTTTCAACAACCCACATACTACCAACCACCCCACCCTATCCGCAAAATCAAACTCCATCCTACCTTCAATATGCCATCCTTGATTTTCTCTGTTGTATTTACATCAGGCATATTAGGTACATGATTCTAAGATTAACATCTGAAACGAGTCACGGAGAAGAAATCCAAAGACTAAACACTCGGTAGTGGAGGGGTGAAGAGCCAACCAAGATTGAAAAGCTGATTTTCCACAAAATCTACTTTAGTAGAGCATACATTCATTTCTAAATAAAGTTTAAAGCCAATTTACATAATTACAAGGAAACTACTCAAATACCCCTCTTGAATAGAGCTGCAGTATAATAATCAAGTAATATAGGCAATTGGGTACCAAACACCCCAAAAACATCAATACATTTACAGTTGCAAATCCAACAGCATATGAAAGGATGAAATCGGTTGTGATACTTCATGGCTGGTATCCTGGGAAATGGTGCAAAATATTTTCGGTACAACACCCCGAAAACATCAATTTAGAATTTACAGTTGCAAATCCAACAGCATATGAGAAGGATGAAGATTGGTTGTGATACGTAATAGCTGGTTTCCCCCGGAAAAGGTTGCAGCCCACAGCAACCCACCAAAGACCAAGGGAGAGCCCTTACAAGCTCCCATTAAATCATAATCACCAAATATCGCACCTAAACTGCTACCACCACAATACAAAATCTTTGGCATTGTGGCCCTGAATTGTTATACTAAAATCACTATATTGTTACACCACATAACAGAACAGAAATCGACAGAGTTCTTTGTCAAAAAAACACATACGTTAAATCAAGCTTATATTGGCCTTTTAATGGTTGGAAAAAAGCATAAAATTCCATTTTTTGAAGAGTCGGATATAGAAATCTCAGCAGAGATTGTACTGCCAAAGGATTTCTAAATTAGAGATTAACTCATTTAAAGCAAAACAAAAACTGCCAGCAGAAACCATCAGGAAAATATAACCTGACATACTTAAAGAAGATCTAAATATGATTCCTATTTTATCTGTTGTTAAGACAAGGAAAAATTAAAAGGATGAGTTAGTTTTTATAAGAACGGAGTCACTGTCCAACTTCAGCATTTCTACAGATTAATCGGTCTTACCTCCCAAACCTTTATATATTTTGATTGAGCTGATGGCAATGCAGCAGGTGTTTGCTGCTGAGATAGAGGCATGTTAGCTCCTGTGCTATTACCAACAGGTTGCATGCCTGGCTGTCCTTGTTGAGAGATCCCTGGAGTAGGCATCATTGTGCCGGTTCCGGAAGGCATACCAGTTGCACCCAACCCAGTCAGCATATTCTGGTTCATCCCTGTCCCACTTGGCATCATTTGTGTGCCTGGTAGATTACCTTGGCACATTCCAGGAACTGTTTGACCAGCCATACTAACGCCACTCAAAGTCTGTGAAATGCTAATGTTTGGATTCCCAGAAATACTGGGAGCACTCGAAGTGAATGAAGCAGGAGCTGAATTTTGCGTATTCTGCCCACTGCCTGCTAATGGAACTGACCCACTTACTGTTGTGACACCTGATTGCCCAGATGAAAATACAGTTTGGGCAGAAGGGACGGAAGATGCCATTCCACTAGATATCATACTTGAAAGCATAGGGGTGCCACCCATAGATTGCAGGCCTATAGAAGTTGCCCCAGCTATTGCTTGGCGTGCTTGAGCAACATCGTTCAGGATTCTGACATTTGCTGCGGCTGCAGCAACTGGACGTAAGGACTGTGTCATGCCACTGACTACGGGTTTCATCTCCTGAACGTTCTCATTATGTGATGCCATCTCCTGAGAAACAGAAAGAGGAGAAGAAGTTTGCAAGCTTGGAACAGGTTGAAGAGCAGGACGAACAGATGGAATATGTGAAAATGCAGGCCCATTCATGGAGGTCACGGTGGTGGGCTCCTGAAAACATATGTTATAAGATCATAACATCTACAGTAATGTCTGGGTACCAAGCAGGTGTACAAGTTGTTGAGTCTTACAATTTTTACAGTTGCAGGAGGAATATTTCCAGCAGAAATTGGTTGTCGGCTCATAACAGATCCATTTGCTGAGAGGTAAATAGAAAAGAAAATCAGTATCCTTCAACAAAACCATTGGGGAGTAATCCATATATCCCAGGATGCTCTATATTAGAATACACGAGTATCACTTTAAAAAAGGATCTAGTATGCATGTCGTACCAGAGGAGATCGATTTTTTGGACATATATTAAGTTATTAGCTAAAACTGTAATTTTAAACAGTATTCAAGATGATGTAACTTACTAATCCTCATTCCTCAGAAAAGATAAAAAGAGATAAATGTAAAGAAGCCAAAAGTATCATCACCACATGCCCACATGTACACCTCAACCTAATCGAGGAACGACTAGGAGAGTATAAATTGACATTTTAGCAATAGACAGAAGATACTACAGCTGAACTGAGAGTTGAATAGTTTAGCAATCAGTTGTCTATCCAACAGGCCAAGCTTGAACTCTAAAAATTGAACTAATCAAGCATGAGCAAGTTAACACAGAAAATGCACAGCAGAGTGACTGTTCCCAAGATATATCAGGTTGAATAAAGTTTACACAGTGGGTTTCTTCATAAAAAAGTTTATACAGTGGTTTTACTTGTTTTTCTATGGTGTTAAGTGGTTAGTCTATTCAACAGCTTGACCCTGTCAACTACCAAATTAAGTGTGCCAACTTCCAAAGAAAGTGAGGGATATTTCTGTTAATTGTTCATTTTCCTCTTTTGCGCATTCGAACATATCCTCTTGGTGTGCATTCCTCAATTTCTGTTCACCAAAATACCATGTCCAACATGGAAGAGTAAAAGAAGCATGCAAATCTATGAATAAGGTAACATTAGCCTGAGCAAACGTTCCTATAGGATGATAAAGCCGGAAAATAAGTTCAAAAAAACTACACAAACCTGCTGAATTAGAAATTGATGGTGGCACAGAAACTGGTGGAATAGAAGACACATCCATTTTGACAGGGCTTTGGTTTGACGTCAAATTGGTCATTCCAGGGCGACTAAAAGCAGCACAAGCCTCGATGAAATTTTCAGAAATCAAAACAAGAAAGTTTGGATTCTTAGCTGTATCAATTGGCGGGTCAGCTGCTCGTGGATTGCGTTTTCCCTGTATCCATACAAGTTCACACTTAGTAAAAAACTAAATGAGAAGTTGGAAAATGGGGCATTCCATTTTTCAAAGCTCCGGCACTAAGACTAGAAGGATAGGAGTGTGTGCTGAGTGAGGAGGATTACAAGTCCATCTCCCTTTCATGGAAGACAGAACCTACTGTCGAGAACCATTGAATTAATAGAATGAAAGAACATAATATCATGGGTGATTCAAAGATAATTTAAGACGATAAATACATTATCCACGATTAAAAGGCTGATCATTTTTAAGCACTTACTAAATAGCTATAGTATGCTGCATATTCTCAAATTTGGACTCCGAAAATGAAGAAGTATTTTTGCAACAGTCAACCTTAAAGGGATAAGTTTTTTATTTTGATAAGGTAATAAATTTCATTAAAAAGGGGCAAAAAGATGCCCGTATACAAGGAGTATACCCAAAAGTAGAAAACCTTACAAGAGGACATGGTTTTCTACGAATGACACCCAATCTTCTATACAAACAGGAACCTCAAAGGTGCACCAAAAATAAATAAGGGAAAAGAGGCTACTCCTCAAGCGTACAAGATCGTTCTCTACTCCATCAAAAGCTCTCCTATTCCTCTCACTCCAAAGAACCCACATGAGTGCTAGAGGAACAACATCCCATGACCTGCGTCTTCCTTTAACTAACCTTAAACGGATAAGTTAATAGGAGGATGTTATTGTGGAGCTCATGGATATTCTTACTTCTAATGAACAGGCATAGAGTTTGAAACAAATGGAAATATAAAGTCCACATGCATCACTTTTCTCTATTTAAGACCAAGTGATAATCATGAAGGCTGAATCAAATTAGAGAGTTCCGTCATAAATTCATAGTTTTTAACTAGTGAAATGCTTGCCACAACATAAGTATCGAAAGAGTGAGAAGCACACCAAAGATTGTTCCGTTAACAACATTCCAAGAATATATTATATGTGGTACAGAAATCATTCAAAATCATGTTACTTGCCCCAATCCTGAACACAGTATTATGGTAAATGAGTACCAAAGTTAGCAATTTCCCAGTTCAACAGAGAGTACTAATATAATTTCTAGAGAGGTCGGAAAGAGCACACAGGAAGTTAATCCGCAACTAGGTAAAGTTGAAGACAATAATTATTGTAGGTCACAGAAACCAAAAAAAAAAAAAAAGAAGTCAAGTTTCAACACAATAAAGATAGGCTTTGACCCTAATAAAGAAACGGAAAGAATTCAATGAAGTTGGCCACAATTACCGCATTATATACTGCTCTTAGTTTTGAAAGCTGTTTTGGGCATATAACTGACAGGGAAACAGAGCACTGCAAGGGAAAGAGTAACTTGTCAGTGAAGGAGGAAATATGCGAGGGGAAGACCAAGATTATGAAAATGCAAAAGGCTTTAGATCAGTACCTGAGGGAATGCCTTCGCAACTGTCTCAGCATCAGATAGTCGACTATCTGTTTGTGTTTCAGTATTTTCGTTCTGCTCCAGTTTCTGCATCTGTGGTCGATAAACTGGTGTAGGCAACGGATAAGGATTGCTTGCAGAAATAAGTAGGCAATGTTTTTTTCCTTCCATGTTTTGTTGACTTTGGTTTCCATTTGGAGAAGAAAACATCTGAATGAAGCATCAGTTTAGTTTTTTATATATATATATATATATATATATATATATATATATGTGTGTGTGTGTGTGTGTTAAGTAAAAAAGAAACCCAGAACATATTTTGTAGGCTAAGTTAATAAAACAAACCAGGAGCAACTCATTTTTTATTGTGATTCAACACACCCCATTACTATTGTGTGAACTATATAAACAACATCCTCCGTTAGTGAATGGCTTAAGAACAGACTAGAGGAACTTCAAGTACACCTGAACATCAGGAATTAGAGATAAAATGCCAACTTATCATGGCCCACATGAAAAATCAAGAGAGAGAAGGTGTACACTCAAGCTAAATCCGATCAAACTGAGTTTTCAGACAATCACTCTCCAAAAAATTATTGGATCAAAACTGAGTCAACATCATGGAGAGAAAGACATATATCGCCAGAAACAAGTCTTTTGATAAAGATTGTTACAAAGCTCGTCAATGAGCAATGCAACAGTAAAATGCTTAGGCTAAAAAAGACTAGAAAGAAATAGGACAAATGGAAATTCTTCATTCAACATAATCCATCTGTCCAATACAGAGATATTTAAAAAGCAACAACAACCCAGCTGGCAATTACTAAGTGAGACAGGTGTCCCCCCTTCCCTAACAAACTAAAGAACTACTCCGCAAATAATTGAAAGACTAAAGTGTTCACATATGAACTTAGGGGAAAAAGGTGAAAAATCTACTAACTCCAATTAACTTAGCCAGATACTCAAATAGTCAACCATAGTCAAAACTAACAAAAGGAAAATCCTAGCTGCAACATTCCATACTCCTCAAAGATCCAAGCTTTATCTCAGTTCGAAGCTCGGAAACTGTGATTGGATGAAGTCTTCCCTGGTCGCCTCTTCCGGCGGAAGATTAGTCCATTGAACTAGGACCTGAACCACCCCAGCATTCTTGCGTTTGACCAAACGTCGATCCAGAATCGCCTCTGGCTCCACCTTGATCTGGTCGTCGTCAGTGCAATAGGGTCGATGGCCACTGCTTGCTCTCCCACCTTTTTGAAGTGAGAGAGACATGGAAAACTGGGTGAATTTTCTATCTAACGGGTAGCTTCAGTTCATAAGCCACTGAACCAATTTTCTTCACAATTTGGTAAGACCAAAAAACCTTGCTGCTAGCTTAAGATTTTTGCGGACCACCACTATAGATTGCCAATAAAGCTGGATTTTTAAGTATACCCAATCATCGACTTCAAACTGGCGGTCTGACCTTTTCTTATCTGCAAATTGTTTCATCCTATTCTGAGCTTTCTTCAAATTGTCCTGTAATAACTTTGTAATTACCTGTTTTTCCTTTAGAAATTCATTTACTAAATTTAGCTTGGTCTGGGCAATAAGCTCAAATGTAGGTTGTGGAGGGTCGTATCCATAGAGAGCCATAAAAGGTGTCATTTGAATTGCAAAATGGAAGTTAGAATTATACTAGAATTCCGCCGTAGAATTTACTCCAGTCAGATAGCTTTTGGCCACTCATACATCTTAAATAGGTTTACAGGCAGTGATTCAACCACTCATGGAGGATGATAGGCTGAACTCATCCTTAATTGCACCTTAAGAAACTTGAAAAGCTCTTTCCAGAAAGAGCTAGTAAAAATTGGATCTCGATCTGACACAATAAAACTAGGTACTTCCTGCAATTTACAGATATTATCTATAGATAGCTGGGCAATCTGTTCCGCTGAAAATGGGTGAGTTAAAGAGAAGAAATGAGCATACTTAGTGAAACGATCAATTACCACCAAGATGACATTCTTCCCTTGTGATTTTGGTAGGCCCTCTATGAAATCCATAGCTATGTGCTCACAAGCAGTGTTTTAAAAGGCATTTCTGGGACTCGCTCCTGGGCGGGGCACTTGCAAAACGCCCTGGGGCTCATGTATGGGGCTTAGTTCTGTGAGGCTTACGCCCCAAGCGCGCTAAACACGCCTAACGCCCAACGCTCGGGGCTCGCCTAACAGTTCTAACGCAAATCACATGTCGAATTTCCTAATTAATATCATTGACCTTCAAAATTCTTTAACAAATTAATGATAAAAGTTCTATTCATCGATAGAAATATGAAGATTGAGCATAACTCTAATAATGAGACATAGTATTGCGAATTTATATTTTCACTTGTTATTGGTCGTGTCTTAGTTCATTNTATGAAACTTTCTAGTTCCATCTGCCGCATTCCAAAGAAAATTCCTTTGAAGCCGCTCCAGTTTTTCTGTGATGCTCACAAGAGCTTGCAACAGGGACAAGTAATAGGTAGGGATACTCGACAAAGTGCTTTTGATAAGCACTTCCTTACAGCCTTTTGACAAGTACCGTTTCTGCCAGCCTGCTAATCTTTTTTCAACCCTTTCAATGACTGGATTCCAAACCGTAGTATCCTTATGCAAAGCGCCCAATGGTAGACCCAAGTAAGTAGTGGGAAAAGAGCCCAACTTACATCTGAGAACATGAGACAAAGCATCAATGTTAGCGACCTCACCCATCGGGAAAATCTCACACTTGCCGAGGTTGATTTTGAGTCCTGATACTATCTGGAACCACTGTAGGACCTGCTTCAGGCAGGTCAACTGGTCCATATCGNACTTGTTATTGGTCGTGTCTTAGTTCATTTGTCCTCCTTGTTATACACTTTTATTAATTTGATATCTTAAACTATTTTGTATTTATTCATGAAGGTGTAATATTTTAATTATCATACTAATAAGATTTTATTAATTATTTTCTTTGAGGAAGGTAAAATGTGGAGTTTGATCATTTTTTTAAAGAAATTGTAAGTTTTTAATTATTTGAANACCCGCCGCACGATCCATCATTTTACTCAAAGCATCCATCACTAGAATGAATAGCATGGGGGATAGGGGGTCACCTTGCCCGATACCCCTGGAGCTGCCAAAGAAACCACACGGGCTACTATTAACCAGGACAGAGAATCTGACTAAGGAAATGCAAAACTTGATCCATCCCCTCCATCATTCCCCAAACCCCATCCGCATCATAATGAAATCCAGGAACTCCCAATTGACATGGTCGAAAGCCTTCTCAAGGTCAAACTTGCACAGTAAGCAGGGTTCTCTATTTTTCCTTCTGGAGTCTACAAGTTCATTTGCCATCAAAGCAGCATCCAGGATCNAAGTTATACTTAAGAATCATGCTAGATATTCTTTTTCTATGAGTTCATTTAATTTTCTTATAATTTATATTTTATATTTTTTTGTGTTATTATATTATTTTATTAATTTATAAATTAAAATTTTTAAAGATCCACGAGGCTTACGCATCACCCCATATCAAGTAAAACGCCCCATCTCACGCCCCCGCCTTTTAAAACATTGCTTGTAAGTAGCGTATAATAGATTGTTTGACTAGTTTTTTGTGGGGATAGAGCATATATATTTCACATATTTATAGTTTTCTTCAATTCTTATGTAATTTTACCTGTTTATAAATATTTACTGTCATTATATTATTTTATAAAACATTAAAAATTAAATACCTATGGGGCTTACGCCCCGTGCCTCGGGACTTACGCCTCGCTGAGGCATATGTAAAATGCCTCGCCTTACGCCCACGCCTTTTAAAACACTGCTCACAAGGCTTCTCTGGAATAGGCAAAAGTTGTAGGAGACCTGGATAAGCCACATTTTCATGTTTGTTTCTTTGGCAAACATCACACTCCACTACTTTTTCTTTGATATCTTTGAGCATACCAGGCCAATAGAGTAGCCGCCAGATTCTTTGTTGAGTTGCCAAACCCCCCCACCCCCAATGGAGAAAGATACATTCTAGAAATAATTTGTGCCCTCATATTTTCATGAGAGCCCACCCCAAATCTTCCCATCATTCCTTAGGACTCCTTGTACGGCAGTGATGTTCCCAACTGCTGAATCAATGGCCAACTTTTGTTTTTCTTAAGCAAGGTAACTGGTATTTTATTAACAATTAAAGTAGTCCTTAGCACAACCAGGGAGAAAGAAAGTTATTTTTTGATAAGGTAAATTGTATTAATCAAAAGGGAAAAAAAACTCCCGTATACAAGAAGTATACCAAAAAGTAGAGAATTTACATCAGAACATGATTCTCTACAAAAGACGCCCAATCTTCTANCAAACGCATTATGGGAGGACGAAACAGACACGTCAAGAACCTTCATGAGTCTGTTGGAGAGCACTTTAGAAATAATCTTGTAAATGCTCCCCACGAGACTGATAGGCCTGTAGTCTCTGATACAAGATACGCCTTCTTTCTTAGGCACAATAGTAATAAAAGAAGCATTGATACTTCTCTCGAAAACACCATTCACGTGGAAGTATTCAATGGCTTCCATCAACTCCCCGTTAATGGTGTCCCAACAGAGCTGGAAGAAGGCCAAGGAGAAACCATCAGGCCCGGGGGCCTTATCACCAGCACAACTCGACACAGCCTCGTGCACCTCCTCCTCCTCGAAAGCCCTTTCTAGCCACTCACTGTCTCCCTCCCCTATGTGGTTGAACTCTATCCCCCAAAGTAGGCCTCCAACTAACTTCCTCTTTGTATAAATTCTCAAAAAACCCCAATATCGCCCCTTTTACCTCCTCTTCTCCCTCAATCCTCACCCCGTCCACAATTAAGGACTCTATGAAGTTTCTCCTTCAATTTGTGACCGCAACCCTGTGGAAAAACTTGATATTCGAATCCCCCTCCTTTAACCAAAGCACCCTCGATTTTTGCCGCCAACTAATCTCCTGAGCTATTGCTAACTCGATTATTTCCCTCTTAACCTCCCCAATCTCGCTTTCTCAGATTCATCTAGCTCCGTCGCCCCTTCCCCTCTCTCTAATTCCCCTAATTCATACATAAGCTCCCTCATTTTAACCTCTACCCTCCCAAAAACCTCCTTATTCCACCTAANGGATAAAAGACTATTCTTAAGATGTGAAAAAGGAGACTTAATCCCCTCAAAAACTCTCCTATTTCTCTCTCCTCCACATGAGAGCTAACGGGCGAACTTACACGCCTTTTGCTTGCTTCCTCTACGGAAACCGGTCCAGCTATATAGCATTTCCTTTACAGTGTTTGGCATCACCCATTGAACACCAAAAAGATTCAGGATTGCCCTCCACAAACCCGAGGACACAGGGCAATGCAACAGAAGATGATCAACTTCTTCCCCTGAGCTTTTACACATGTAGCACCAACTAACAAGTGTAATTCCTCTCTTTCGCAGATTTTCAGCTGTCAAGATCACTCCCCTCGCCGTTAGCCATGCAAAAAAGCACACCTTCGTGGGCGCCTTAGGAATCCAGATCGAGGAGTATGGAAAAGTAGCCTCCTCTCTCACCAACATACTCTGGTAAAAG
>AWOL01S0024132.1:17618-32584 GCA_000715115.1 Nicotiana otophora
CTTATTCCACCTAATAATATCTCCCTTGAGCAATTTGAGTTTCTTCGAAAGACGGAATGAAGGTGACCCTGATACCCCGTAGCTTGTCCACCATTCTTTCACTTTGTCACCAAATCCTGGCACTTTCAACCACATGTTCTCGAATCGGAAGGGAGCACGCATCCCCCTCCCTCTGTATCCATCTAGCAAGATAGGCAAATGATCTGAAGTCAGCCTAGGTAAAGGAATCTGCAGCATATTCGGCACCAACTCATCCTAGGAGGGCGATATCAGAAATCTATCAAGTCTAGACCTTGAGTTGGAATCCTCCGCCCTGCCCAAGTAAACCTTTCCCCTGATAGAGGAAGATCAATGAGAAAGTGATCATTGAAGAAGTCAGAAAACTCCTCCTTGGCCCTCGAAATCAGACTACACCCTAATCTCTCCTCCGGGAATCTAATAGTGTTAAAGTCTCCCCCTAGAACCCATGGAATGTCCCATTTCCCCATAATATTGGCCAGTTCCTCCCAGAAAGACACCTTGGACCCTTCCCCTATCCGGTCCGTACACTCCCCAAATCCCCACTCCACCCTACTCACTCTATCTTTGACGAGAGTTGCTAAAGAAAAAACTCCCTTTTTAATCTCCTTTACCTCCAAGCTTCTATCATCCCACATAAGAAGAATGCCCCCGGCACTTCCCGCTGCTGAAACCCAGTCATATTTCACCCAACTACCTCCCCAGACACTTCTCACGATCGCAGGACCCCAAAAGAAAGTTACAGGACCCCAAAAGAAAAAAGAAACAAAAAGATAGTCCTGTGCTAGTTACAAAGATCCCAAGATGTCAACTACAGAATCTACATATTCTACAAGAGCTTCTTTGCACCAAAAATGAAACAGAAATATACAATTCATGATGACCTTCTGCTCATAATTTGCTATCCCTTCAAAACATCTAGAGCTCCTTCTATTCCAAATTGTCCACCAGATGACTGCAGGTACCATGTTCCACCAACACTTCTTCCTTAATAAGTTGCCTGGATCATTCCAGCATGTTATCATTTCTGCAGTTGTCCTAGGCATTGTCCAGCTTAGGCTGTTCAAACTCATAAACAGCTGCCACAACCTGCTGGTTACTCTGCAGTGTAGAAACAAGTGACTGTTTGTTTCCATCTCCCTATCACACATAAAGCATCTAGAGCGCAGTGGTATTCCTCTTTTCACCAAACTATCATGTGTCAGGACAGCCTTTTTAACCACTAACCAGCAAACATATGCCACTTTGAAAGGGATGTTTATCTTCCAGATGTGTTTCCAATGCCATGGCACAATGTGTTGAATATCGTATCTATTTAGCACCCCATAGGCTGACTTCACAGAGAAAACTCCTCTGCTCCATTCTTGTACTTGAGAGTCATCAATGTAGCTTTCAAAAATTTCCTTCCATCCATTTAGGCTGAACTGCTGACAAGCCTTTGCATTCTCCTTATGCCTCTTCATCAAAACCTACGGGACAGTGCATTAGCAGCAATATTGTAGCCCAAGAAGTTTAGTTATGCCTTTATGCTGCAAGGCTGTAGTAGCCGTTTGATTTTTAAGAAACTTCAAGCTATGGTGATCTGTTTTAACAATGAAATGGGCTGGCTGGAGATAGTGCGTCCATTTTTCCACAGCCACTAAAAGTGCAATTAGCTCATTCTCGTAGGTAGAAAGGTCCAAGTGTTTTGGTCTCAAAGCCTGACTCAGAAAAGCTATGGGCCTTTGTCTTTGCATTAAGACTGCACCAATCCCCTTCTCACTTGCATCGACCTCCACTACAAAAGGCTCAGTAAAATCTGGGAAAGCTAACACCGAGGACTTGACCATTGCATTTTTAAGGCCCATGAAAGCTGTTGTAGCTTCCTCATTCCGGTCAAAACCTTCTTTCTTGAGCATAGAAGTTAAAGGCTTACTTATTATTCAAAATATTTTAATGAATCTGCGATAATAACCAGTCAGTCCTAGGAATCCCCTTAATTCTTTCACCGTTTTGGGCGAGCCCAATTCACCATTGCCTCTACTTTCGTTGAATCAGTACTGACCCCTTCCCTTCAAATGATATGGCCTAAATACTCGATATTAGGCTTGGCAAAACTAAACTTGGAAGCCTTTAGAAAATAGCTTATGCTGCACTAGTACCTCAAAGACCAATTTCAAATGTGCCACATGATCTTCCATATTTTGGCTGGAAAGCATTAGGATTGAACGAAAAGAGCTGGGTCGAGAAGGTTTGGGTTGGTGGTGAAAAGGTGTGAGCTGGTAATGAAGTGCGGCGGACCGTCGTAGTGGTTTGTAGGGTTGAAAAAGTTGTAGATTGTACAGGGAGTGTTGTTTGTTGTGAAGGTAACACCAATGGTTGAGTAGAAGGGGAAGAGGACACCACGACTCCACTAAGAGTAGGTGTTGGTAAAGGGCTGGTCGGTGATAGAGAAGATGGTAAAGGAGATCTAAAATTACCTTGCACTGAAGAACCACCAGCTACTATCATAGTACCACCGGCAGCTATGGTGGCGTACGACCTCACTGCAAAAGCGGGTTCATCCTTATTCCCAGGCTCCCACTGCAACAGCATATTTACAATATGCCTGCTAGCCTCTTCGTTTCTACAAGTCGAATCGAACATTCAATGTGTCGACCCTCTCCTGATTCTCACGAATCTAAGCCACATGTTTCGCGGTTTCCTCCATGAAAGCCTGCAGCTGAGCACCCAAGCGCTGCAGTCCATCCTCGGTATCTTGTGACGACTAGATTCCACCATGGCAGCAATACCACAGCAGGATCGGTAGGCTCTAATACCAAAATGTTACAAAGCTCGTCAATGAGCAATGCAACAGTAAAACGCCTAGGCTAAAAATGACTAGAAAGAAATAGGACAAAACGAAATTCTTCATTCAGCATAATCCGTTTGTCCAATACGGAGATAATTAAAAAGCAACAACAACTCAGCTAGCAATTACTAAGTGAGACATGTGTTCCCCCTTCCCTAACAAACCAAAGGACTACTCTGCAAATAACTGAAAGACCAAAGTGTTCACATATGAACTTAGGGGGAAAAAGTAACAACTTTACTAACTCGAATTAACTTAGCCGGATACCCAAATAGTCAACCATAGTCAAAATTAACCAAAGGAAAAACCTAGGTGCTACAAAGATTGCAGGGAACAAGTCTTCTGAAATAATATAAACAATAAACGATTCAACAAGTCGATGTCAATGGGTAGAGAGGAGAAGAAACTTCATTAGGAGATTGACAAAAAGCAGACGGGTATTACTATGGGTAGGACAGCTAATGATAGTGGCATCGGATAACACAAGGAACAAATTTAGAAGATGGAGTGAGGCAGCTAAGATCGAAAAATATCTTACTGCTCAGAACTTCAATATCCACATAAGATTCATCGCAGTTGCAGCAAAGCAAAATGGTTAGGAGAAGCAACAAAATAGTATCAGAGTTCTAATATGTCATTAGAGGAAAAAATATTACAGTAAAAATTATCTAGAAAAAGCAAAATTGAAATGGTGATGGACCAAATCAAGTCCCAGCAATAAGCTATGTGGAACCAACGAAAGCAAAAAGATGTCAGATTATCACGGGGCACAGAACAAAGCTCCTACAAAATCAACAAAATTATCTGATCAGGAAGTTTGAAGGTAATCACAAAGAAATACCCACATGCTCAGAAATTAGAAGATAGGTACGAAGCAGAAGGAAATCAGGGGAGATACCCCAAGATGAACAGCACGTAGTTTCTTTTCGAGCTTCCTTCAAAGGGAGAGGCAGCTAGAAGTAACGTTGGAAAATGGCAATGGAAAAACTTGGAACTTTGGATAGATAGTCACAAGCTCTAGAACGGCCTCCGGCTAGTTTCGAATCAAATTGGATATCAGTACGACTACTAGAGTTGTCATTACATCTCTGGTCTGTGAAGGTATTCAAGGAAATTGGTGAGGAATGTGGAGGGTGGCCAGAAACAGATGAGAAACAACCCTAAGGAACCACCTTCGCTGGGTAAGAATCAGAATCAGAGTCAGGGGAACGCGATTGTTATTAGAAAAGAGGATATTGTATTCAATGTCCCTGTTTGAGTTGAAAGGGTAACCATCATAAAATTAGCCAAGCCAGATCAGGGACAGCTGCTGTTTGGGCAAGCAATACAGACCAGTCCTTCGCGTAAGCCTGGTGCAACAAGCTATAGAGCGGCAACCGTTTCTCGGGAAAGGCCACTCACCTGGGAGGTTCAAATTTTGAATCTCTAGAGATGAACGCATGGCAGTCACATGGAAAAGGATTTAAAACACTTGGGCCTCTTCTTTCTTTATAACAACCAAGATGACACAAATCTGCCAGTCATACCTGGGCCTAGAATGGCGGATAAGACTGACTCCGTTCAGCGAAAAAGAAACCAAACAATTGGGCCAGCTATCATAGAGCAAAACAGAGAAGGGGGGAAATAGAAGCATAAATCAGTTAGACCCAGCGAGCACTATTCCAACTAATGCCTCGTTTATATCAGTGAGGACACATCACGAATCCTTTCTTTTTTGAAGTCGAAGCTTCCGGAGTTCAGACAGCCTAATAATTGCTCGCATCCACCACTGCTGACTCTGATTTTTATAGCAACGAGGGACGCGAGACTCCACTGAGTCCGAAGTTGATAAAAGCAAGACCGGAAGAGGGGGAGGAAATCGTCAGCTTCGAAGCATAACCTCTGGAGATAGACAACGAAATCTCCTCCCTGAATGGCAAGAAGATGAGCAAGGATTCGAACAGAATCAGACGGAAGAAGCAGCCTGGGTTTGAAGGAACATTATAAAAATGAGTAAGCAAATGGGAATAAATTTTGAAGGCCGTGAAGGGGAAGCATTAAGTTATTTTCATAAATGACAAAAAGAGGGAAGAAAGATGACAAACGAGCTGCATGGAATGTCCCAGGAGCTCCAGAAGGGAATTCAGAACTCTTGAGTTCAACATCATTTATAAGGAGGGGTGTGAAAGGTTTAGGAGAAGATAGTTGTCAAACAATGATATAAGTGAAATTGAAAATAGTCAGCTGGAATGTAAGTAGCTTAAACAGTAGCTTAAACAGTAGAAGGAAAGAAGGCTTTTGAAGATTCAAGTACACAAGTAGAATGCTGATATTTATAGCTTCTATGAGAACGAGACCAATCTAAATAACACTACTCCAGCACTGTTCAAACAAAGAAATGGGCCAGTAGATGGGTCAGCCACATTGTTTTGGATGCTGAAGGGAGGGTTGGGGTGGGGGGTAAACTGATCCTTTGGCACAACCGAATGTGAACCGGGGAACAAATCCACAAGGGGAGTGCAGTGTCACAGTAAAGTTCAAGGGGCTCCTATGTTACTGCAGTTGGCAATTTGGAATCTGACATGAATACATAGACCAATACGGAAAGAGGCAGAGTAGTTTTATGGTTCCAAATGGCAGTGCCTAGAGGTTTATGTCATGGGCCACGCTTTAACATAACAAGATAGTGCTGGGAAAAGAAGAAAGAGTAGCAGAAGATCCAGAGATTCAGAGACAAGGTACAGTTCTTTCTTTTTCTTTTTAGAAGAAAAAGAAAGAACTGCATGAAGGAAGTGAGGTTGATGGACTCCTATTTGGAAGAAATTTTATTTGAACAAGAAGGAACAGAAATTGTGCAACATCTAGAATTGACAGGTTCCTTCTCTCCATGGAGTGAGATGAAGAGCTTAAATACATAAAGAAATCAACACTTCTGAGGATCTCCTCTAATCATACTCCATTACTTTTGCAATGTGGGGATTCAGAAAAAAGAAACTCATACTTCAAAGTTAAGAACATGTGAATAGAGGTCGGCAGCTTTAAAGACATGATAGGGTTGGTGGAACACACTTGTAGTTTAAGGAAGTATGGAAAAAATATATCCTATCTATTCAATGTAAGAATTTCAATGACATCTTACAATTCCAACTTTATCCTACAATTCTCGAATGAAAGGTATAATTCGTGTGATTTGAAAATTTCTTGGGTCACGTTTGACCTTGGTTGGTTCATGTTAGTGATGATTTTGATGTTAATTTGGATAATCTAGTTAATTCAAAGGTTTTGCAATTTTTTAAATTATTCCTAGTATTTTGTTTGTAGAAGCATAGCTTGATTTTGCCAATATATTTTGTTTGATAAGGAGAAATAGCATAGGGAAGTGGCGCACAGTTCTAAACTCGGTGGATTATGGTACCGCCTCTACCCTTCTCCTCTTAAAAACCAGGCTTTTGTCTGCGGCAGCTTTCGAACCCATGATATGTGTCGAACCACACATCACGAGCTGCACTCTTACACATAGAGAATCATAGCTTGATTTTGCCTATATTTTTAAGAGTAACTTCATTTTGCCTACATTATTATTTCAAAATGGGGTTTCACCGTAATTCCCTGAGCTATCTATATGAATTGGTGGGTTATTCACCAAAATGTTATTTATATGTATTATTCTATGTCTAATGCATATAACGCGTGATTCTCATTTTGATTAGTTATAATATCACAATTTGACAACAACAGAGGTGCAAACTTCGTCTTTAGAACATCTTAAACAGTAAAACGCACCATCAATGCTTCACCAAGTCCTTCTGCAACTGCGGCATCACTGAAACCACCTCCTGAAAAAGGTATAGCCGAAAGCCACTGGAAAAAGATATCCATGTCTCTTGTCCAGCCACTGCGCTGAACCAGGCAAGCTGCATAAAAGGAAGTAAAATGGAAGAAGAAAATAAAAATAAAAACGTCAGGCAGAAAGAAAAAGAAAGAGAAAATATGTGTCTTGTGTCTTTAACAACAAAGAGAAGTCAGAGGCAGCCTTGAAATACAACTTCAAGAGTGAGGGGAGATCTCGTATAAAATATAGGTTAACAAACGCTTCAACAACCAACAAGTGACAACAACCACACAACATTTACTAGTACATTGGATATTGCTACTTCAGAAATTATAACAGACCATCAAATCCACTAGAATATTACTGGAAAAATCAATTTCAAAGAGCTGGGATATTTTATAAAAAAAATCCAAATTGACTGTAAGACACCGTCAAAGAGGATATCAATCCTATGAGCATAGGCAGACTCATAAAATCAGAAACTATAATTTTTAAATCATGGATCAAGAGAGTCGCAATTAATTTACGAAACTGTATGCCGCATAGGTAGAATTGGCATGTAAGAATCACATTATTAAATAATTCTCCACGTAAAGAATCACATTATTGTAGGAATCATGCGAAAAAGGTCCTAAAATCATGGAATGATGCCAATTTCATGTGGACATGCCACAAAATCAATTGGAGATCAGTACTGAAAATTTTATTTTCCTTTGCTCCTTCCATTTGTTTTCCCAGGTTGAAATTTGAGATAGGGCTAGAATGTGGTTCTATGTGCATGACTCAACAAGCCCTCGTACTTAAATTTGCAATTGAATCAGCAAACAAATCTAGGGATTAAGAACAAGAAAAATACAAACCACTGTAAGAACCATGTGCATTAAACATGACCAAGGAGACCTCCACATTGGCGGCAGATGGCTTCTGGAATTTCAACAGTGGAAGGTAAAATTAGCTTAGGTAGAAATCATACAATTAATTGCACTCAAGTCTCAACTCAGACAGTATGGAATATACTGTTTTTTATCAGTAGTATGGAATATAATGTTGTGCTTAAATGAATTATAAATTGCATTGGTCATGATACATATTGAGATATTAAGCTTATACAAAATAACCATCATATAACACTAGAGAAGAATAAACAGTATAGTAAATGAGCCATTTAGATATGCAAACCTGTGAAGTCGACTCAGCTCCAAAAAAGCACCTGCGCAAATTACAAAAGGCTCTTACTCAGTAAAACTTTTATCTTGAAAACTACTTGCAGGATTTAATATGATCAACATTAAAAACAGCTTTGATACTTATTAAGAAGCTATAAAAGATATAACTGCATTATATCAATCTAAATTTTAGGGGAAACTGGAAGCACTGCAATTTTCTCTGTTTGGTGGCTGCAGGGGCAATGCTCTCTATTACCACTTTTAAGTTCCAAAACCAAGCATCAGAGGACCTAAACCAAAACCTCTTCCAGGAAAAACATTGAAAAATAAAATATAAAGAAGAATGAAATGGATGACTAGTTAAAAACCGTCCAATCATCATATAAAGATTTTAAGAAGGATTTTATTCCTTTGAAAGGATGGAACAAGCGTGAACAAGCTGTATAGAACCACCTTTGGCAGATAACAATGTTTCATCAGCATTGATTGAAATACTAAGCAAACATCAAAGTTTAGTACAACCACAAGGCGGAGGTATATGTATCAACCATCCAAGCTAAGTAAATCTCTCAACTATCCAAGCTAAATGCGAAAAAAGCCAAACGTATGATAGCCACAGTAAAGCTAGACAAAATGAAGAGCCCTGTAGGTGAAGGAGGTGGAATTCTCAGCCATTTCCTCAACAATACACATGTTTTTGCTTGCATGTATGCGGCTCTGTATATTTGAGGAGAAACAAACTAACATCAATTCAAATTGGACAATCTCACCCTTTAGAAATACCAGTACAAGAAAGAACTTAGAAGCATCTCAAATGAAGGGAAGTAACTGCAAACTCCTAAACGTTGAGTTGCATCCACATTCCACACCATATGGCTAGAGCCTTTTTCCTGGTAATCGTGGAAAGATGATACTCCCATATAAATGTGGAAATGTTCTAAAAACATCCTAATAGTTATGCAAATTTAAGATTTCTGAATAGTTAATCTTACCATTTAAAAGTAAAATCTGCATTTAATACTTCTTCAAAGTTTATATATTTCACTAAGCATGGAATGCAGTGAGCCAGCAAGTCAACTAATGGGAGAGGAGACAATCAATCTAAGAAACTGCAGGTCTCAATAAGTTTATAATGCGCCAGAAACAGAACTTTAAAGCATGCATAGATAGTTGACAAAACAATAATGTCATAAACAGGGGTGAATCTGAGTGGAGGGAGTGGGTTCACGTGCAACCCATGCTCCGCTCCCTAAATCAAGTATAGTAATGGTAAATTTTGAATGGTATGTTTCTTCAAAATTAATTAAATACATAATATATGTGTGTGTGTGAGTGTGTGCGCACCCAAGCTTAAGGCCTCATTTGTTTGCACTCAATGAAGGTCTAAATCTTAACTATTTAGATCTTAGATATTAATTGTGTTTGTTTTTTAAGTCTGAATCTTAATTATTCAGATCTTAATCATTAAGCGTGTTTGTTTTTTTTATTTCACAACCACTGAATGGGTCTGCATAGGTCCGAATGATTAAGATCTATAACAAAGACTTAATTTCATTAAGATGCTATCATCCGCATTCACTATTAACTGCAGCCATCGGCCACTGTAATCACCTACTACCATGCACTACCCACCACCATCATACTCAACCACCACCAACAACCACCACACTCAACCACCACACTCAACCACCACCAACGACCACCACCATACTTAACCACCACCAGCGACCACCACCATCCTCAACCATAGCCGCCACAGCCTCATTATTAACTACCATCATCTACCACCCCACCATAATCGACTACCACCATCCACCACCTCCATTATTATCAACTAACACTACCACCTTCATCCTCAATCACAACCACCCACCCATCCACCTCAACTACCACCACCAACCACCTCCAACACCATCATCAGCCATAGTCGCCACAATCCACCATTATAAATTATCACCACCCACCACCACCTTCCTCAACCACAACTTACCACTACCAATCACCACTAACTACTAGCCAGACCACCACCAGCCACCGCCTCCAGTCGGCGTCCACATGCACCACCGTTAGCCATTACCGCCACCAACTACCATATTATTTTTAAAAAAAATTATTTTGTTTATAGAATATTAAATTAATTAGTATTTTATTTGAATTTTTTATTTAATAATTTTAAACAAAGATAATTTTTAAATATTCAGATATTGAAAAAACAAACAATCTTAATCATTTATTTTTCAGATACTAATACACATCTTAATATTCAGACGTGTATTCAGATTCAGACGCTTTAATCTTAACACACATCTTAATATTCAAATGTGCATTCAGATTCACACGTCTTAATCTTAAAAAAACAAATGAGGCCTAAAAGGTCTTATGGTGCAATAATCAATGGGTGCACCTCTACAAGTGAGGTCAAGGATCTAATTCTCACATCCACTTTGCGTTTTGATTAAGTTTTTCTTTTCTTTGTCTTTCTTTGTTTGTTTAATTTATTCTTTCAAAATTCGCAAGTGTATTGAAATTCTTATTCTCCTTTTGTAATAACAAAATTTTATATAATTAAAGCAAGTGTCTGTATAACTGCAGCGTTTCGACGTTTGTATGAAGAACTGAGGGACAAACATGGGGACAAGAAGTTGTACATGACTAGCCAAGGCGCGAGAAAGGAACGCTCGTGACCCGGACCAAGTGAAGTGCATCAAAGATGAGGAAGGCAGAGTATTGATAGAAGAGGCACATATTAGACATAAATGGCAGATATACTTCCATAAACTCCTAAATGAAGGATATTATATTGGGTGATTTGGAACACTCCCAGAATAGTCGAGATTTTGGTTATTGTAGTCGTATTAAAATTGAGGAGGTCGAGGGGGCTATGCGTAAGATGAGCGGGGGAAGAGCGACCAGGCCAGATGAAATTCCAGTGGAATTTTGAAAGAGCGCGGGCAGGGCAGGCTTGGAATGGCTCACTGGATTGTTTAACACTATTTTTAGGACGAAGATCATGCATGTAGAATAGAGGTGGAGTACGATGATTCGTTGTACAAGAACAAGGGTGACATCCAAAATTGCAACAACTGCCATCCTTGTTCATAGTGGTTTGGGAGTTCTCTCCAAACTACTAGGTCAAGGGTTCAAGGTTGGTAGACAATCTCAAACAACAACTATAGGGTATCAAGTTGTAGAGCCACACTACGAAAGTTTGGGAGAGAGTGGTGGAAGCGAGGGGTAGGAGGAGTGTCTATTTTCGAAAACCAGTTCGGATACATGTTGGGACGTTCGATTATGGAAGCCATTCACCTTGTAAGGAGGTTGGTGGAGGAATATAGGGAGAGAAAGAGGGACTTGCATATAGTGTTTATTGACCTAGAGAAAGCATACGACAAAGTCCTAAAGGAGGTATGGAGATGTGTGGAGGCTAGAGGTGTTTATCTTGCTTACAATAAGGTGATTAAGACATGTATGATGGAGCTAAAACCCGAGTGAGGACAGTGGGGGGGACTCAGACCACTTTCCACTTATGAAGGGGTTGCACCAGGGGTAAGCTCTTTGCCCGTTTTTATTTGCATTGGCGATTGACACACTGATGCACCACATTCAAGGGGAGGTGTAATGGTGTATGTTATTTGCGGATGATATTGTACTGATTGACGAGACGAGAAGCAGTGTCAACGCGAGACTGGAGGTTTAGAGACAGACCCTTGAGTCCACAGGTTTCAAATTGAGTAGGACCAAGACAGAATACTTGGAGTGCAAGCTCAGTAACGGGACCAATGAAGAGGACGTAAACGTAAGGCTTGATACACAAGTCATCCCTAAGAGAAATCGTTTCAAGTATCTTGGGTCTATTATCCAAGGAAATGGGAAGATTGACGAGGACGTTACACACCGTGTTGGAGCGGGGTGGGTGAAATGGAGGCTCGCATCCTGTGTTTTATATGATAAGAATGTGTCACCTAAACTTATAGGTAAGTTCTACAGAGTGGTTGTTAGACTGACTATGTTGTATGGAGCAGAGTGTTGGCCAGTCAACAACTCTCGTGTTTAGAAGATGAAGGTAGTAGAGAGAAAGATGTTGAGATGGATGTGCGGGCATACTAGGATTGATAAATTAGGAATGAAGACATTCGGGTCAGGGTGGGAGTGGTCCCAGTGGAGGACAAGATGCGAGAAGCGAGGCTTAGATGGTTTGGGCGTGTGAAGAGCAGAAGCATAGATGTCCCAATAAGGAGGTGTGAGAGGTTAGCCTTGGTAGGTCTGAGAAGAGATAGAGGTAGGCCAAAGAAGTATTGAGGAGAAGTAATTAGGCAGGATATGGCGTTGCTTCAGCTTACCGAGGGCATGACCCTTGACAGGAAGGTGTGGAGATCAAGAATTAAGATACAAGGCTAATAAGTAGCCGAGAGTGTTTCTTTCCCATAGCAGTAGTACTAGTGTTAGTCTTATATTCTATTATTGTAAGATTTCTACTATTATATGTTGTTTCTTCCGCTTCGTTTTCTTATTATCTTGTTGTTGTTACTACTTGTTACTATTATTTTCTCTTATCTTTCCTTGAGCCGAGGGTCTATCGTAAACAACCCCTCTACCTTCTAGGTAGAGGTAAGGTCTGCGTACACACTACCCTCCTCAGACCCCACTTGTGGGACTACACTAGGATTGTTGTTGTTGTTGTAAAGCAAATGTCTATATTAAAACCAATAAAGGATGTAGCATATAGTCAATGGATTCAATAACTAATCCCAACATTTTCGACACGAAGGGTATAAATATAAATATATACATATATATATATATATATATATATATATATATATATATATATATATATATAATGTATGTGTGTGTGTGAGAGAGAGAGAGAGAGAGAAATCACAAAAATCTCAATGTTTTCTTTTGAATCTATTATTCGAAAGTCTAACGGGTTCAATGTTAAGAACCTAAAGGTTGAGGGCAGTCAAATTTAAATGTTGGATTCGCTTATCCATAATAGTACATCCATCGTCTTGAAATCCTGGCCTTTGGTCGTACACAACATAAGTTTTCCAATTGACATAATGTATCTTCTCCTAATTTCATTCAACCCAAGAAAGAAAATAATAAAGTAGAGAGTCATTTTCCAGTTTGGACCCCAAAAAGCCTATTTATAAACTACTTTATCGCTGAAATGCCTCTTCTAAAATAACATTAACCTAGTTTACTTATCTACTTAAAGAAATCACTCCATCCATGCAAAAGATCAAAATGCATTGTTGATCCCAAGCTCCGCAGACTTAACTAATATGCGACCAAAAAAGTTATACAAAAAGGTAAACGGTCTCTTTTTTTATAAAAATGGTCATATTCCCTTATTCATGCTTCTTGTACACCTAAGGGCTTGGCCCATATAAATTTTTTCTAAAATAAGAGGGGAAATCCATCGGTCCAAATAATTCACCATAACTGGATTTGCGTATCTAGAATGTATTGATGTGTTATATTTAAGTTGTCTAGCATCCTCAATCTCTATTGTTGCAGCATTACAGTCTCTTTTAAAGAAAGCAGATTAGCAAGACGATGGTGCCACTATAAATACAAAACATAAACAAATAAACATAAATAAGATAAGTAGTTAAAGTAAAGACTAAAGAGATAGAACAGAGTAACCAAATTGCCGAAATTAAACAAAGATGGAGGCAGTTGAAACTTGAATGGTAGAATCCCTGATTGAGAGCCTTAAAAATTGAAAGATGAGAGAGATATGGGATCTGAGAAGCTTGCAAGATAATTAATGGAGAAATAACACTAGCGTCAATATGAAATTGCAAGTGGGATTTACATAGTTTTAGGGGTTTGAGAGAATCATGTAAAGAAAACATCTTAAAGAAGGGAGGGTGGGGGTAATGTAGCAGTTGGAATTCCAGTCGTTGGAGATAAATATGAGTTCTTTAACCCCCATGCCTCAGGCGTCAAAATTTACGTAAGCCATTCATTCTTGTTACGTTCTTTTTCAAAGTTCAACTTTGGTATCAAGGCCTCAAAGTTTGCCATTCAAATTTATTATTTTGATTCTTAGAGAACCTCAAACGCCATATGTTCGCACACGATTATCACATAAACAGGTGGTACTTCCCTAGAATGGTATTTTCTTAATGATGATCTAGCATTGTAATCAGTGGCATGCCTAAGTTCCTGTTAGAGGTGTCGACATTAAAAATATGAAAAAATTAACTGTTAGTTTACAGATATGTATAGTGTCGTCTTGTCCCACATTGGAAGAGGAGTAATATCTCATTGTAGTGTATAGCTATAAATAGGAACCTCTTGTATTGTATTTATCATCCAATATCAATAACATATTTTCTCCAGTGCTTTCTCACATGGTATCAAAGCATTAGTGAGAAACCCGTCGTTGTGCATCATTCCAGCGACTTCCGGGAGGAAAGACCTCTTCGCCGTGCAATTTTCCGGCGACTTAGAAGGTTGTCCGTAAGCAAATCACTTTCTGTTGGTGTTGTGCAAAAACCAACACCACCACAAGGCTCCTCAGGCTCCGGCGACCAAACCCCAGTCAACCCCACCGGAAAACACACATCCACGCGCCCTCACGCGCCACGAAAAGAAAAAAAAAATTCGGGGAGATCTGACCCACGCGCCGTCGCGTGAGCACTGTTCCGGCCAGATTTCGAAAAAATTCCAGTTGAACAGGAGGATCGCCTGGTAATTCCGATCCTACCCTCACTGGTTTTGTTTCATTCCGACCACTTTGAGTTTTTCCGTCAGCTACAGTAGATTCCGGCGAGCTACAGTGTTCCTAGCGCGAACAGTGTTTCCGGCGCAGAACAGTATTCTGTTTTCCTGCTGTAAACAGTGTTTTTCAAGCTATTTCTTCAGTTTTCTCACAGGAGTTACTTATTTCCACTATTTCAAGTTAACCCTACTACTACAAATTGTAGCGACATGGGAACCGATGCTTTGAATAGTCGGATGATTTCTTTAGCACATTATATTGAGTTCCTTTAGTACAAAGCATGTAAGCAGACATCTCGTAGTGACATGGGAACCGATGCTTTGAATAGTCGAATGGTTTCTTTAGCAGATTATATTGAGTTCCTTCAGTACAAAGTATGTAAGCAGACATCTTCTGAGATAGCTT
>AWOL01S0024132.1:39173-83398 GCA_000715115.1 Nicotiana otophora
GGGAGTGTTAGTTTACAGATATGTATAGTGTAGTCTTGTCCCACATTGGAAGAGGAGTAATATCTCATTGTAGTGTATAGCTATAAATAGGAACCTCTTGTATTATATTTATCATCCAATATCAATAACATATTTTCTCCCGTGCTTTCTCACATTAACAAATCATTGCAACGACATTGTACTTAGAAAGCACAATTTCGATCATAATAATAAAACATAATTCAAGTACATTATTACAACTCACGTCGATGAATTTTCACTTCCCAAAATGTATTCATAATAGCCTTATTTAAGATGCATTGCTTTAAACTTAGATCACAGGTTCAGGCCATGCGCCAAGTGAACTAACTCTGGAATTTAAGTGGAGAAGGATAGAGGGACACGCCTATCATCCTCGAGCTTCAAAAGCTGCGGTTGGCCCAAAGGTCATTTCAAGACGGATTCCTCGGTCATAAAAAAAAAGATGCATTGCTATAAATAAGTTTTTGTTGATACAAGCACCAACTCTAGGCTCAGTTGTTTAGTTTAAACCCACCATAAAAGAGGTCAGGAGTTTGATCCCTTCTGGCCTCATGCTGTTAACCAATATTTTAAAATACAGGTAGAGGTTGAGGCTCGAACTCCTGTCCTAAACTAGTGAGGTGAAGCACTGACCAGTGAGCTAAGATGGGCTAATAAGGTAAATCCGCCCCTGATTGGAATGGTGCCTGTAAAAGCGTTTCTAAGTAAATCTGATTCTAGTAAAATGGGCATTATACCACATAACCGACCAGCTTGTGGATTATATATACGCCAAATCGCTGAATCAAGAAGGGGAGCCTTGGCGTAGCTGGTAAAGTTGCTGCCAAGTGACCAGGAGGTCACGGGTTCAAGTCGTGGATACAGTCTTTTGCAGAAATGCAGAGTAAGGTTGCGTACAATAGACCCGCTTAGCGGGAGCGTAGTGCACCGGACTGCCTAAATCGCTGAATCAACAACTCAACTTTGATAGCAAAACGTGAATACCAAAAACAAAATGGCAATAAATAGCAAAGGAGTAATAGTCGTAATACTAATAAGGAATTAATTGGTAGCCCTAAACTAAACATTTTATTTGATCCAAAGATGAATTGGAGGGAGAGTGTACCGGATAATTTTATCAAGGTAATCGGAAACGATGGTATGCCAGAAAGGGCCCAAAGCAGCAGTGCCTTCAACGGCTACGATCAGTTGTTTGTCCGCCCCCATGTGTGTATGTGTGTGCGTGTGTACTTATCAAAAGTTCTTGAAATCGATCGCAGTTGCCTTCTTCGTATTCTATCAATCAATCTTCCTCTTCGAATTGGAGTAGGTACGACTAATAAGTCAAGTTCAGGGATGGGCCGTGGAATTGCTAACCCATGAAAAGTTCAATTTTGGACGACACCACGTTTGCCCGCTTTCTCATAACTTAACTGCCGTTTCCAGGTCCAAAGTTGTCTCCCCTTTATTGTGGTTTTTTCCTCTTAACTTAATAATTTTTTCTCTAATGTTGTTATCCATCTCATTTTGTTTGAGCAAGCAAAGTGAGAAGAAATTGTTTTTTTTTTTAAAAAAGTGTTCCACAAATCTATCTCTATCTATCTATCTATCTATATATATGTATATATATATATACATATGTATATATATATATATATATGTATATATATACATATGATACATATATATATGTACACATATACATATACATATATATATCTACATCTATCTATATCTATATCTAAATTATTATAAAAGCATGAATACAATGTCGGCTTACAAAAATAATCTTATAATATTAAGCATAATAACTCGTAATAAAAGGACATAATCGGAATTCTAGATATTAGTCTTATAATCCTATCAGTTTTAGGACATAATACTACACGTTAGGAATCCCACATGATTACTGTAGGCATACAAAATTTTTTGGATTTAAATTCAATAAAATAATTTGGACTATATATTAAATATATTTGTCCAAATAAATATTATGGGCTAATTTAATTAGATTAATTATATAAGTCCAATATATAAGGTCCAAATGCATTGGGCTAACCAATTTAAGTGGGCTAAAGTGATGAGCCCACTTCATTAAGCCCAAGATGTCATCTTACTAAAGGCCCAGTTTGGTGTCATGTGTCATATGACGTGGCACGCCAAGTCAAGCGGAAGAGCCAATAGGATCATGTCACGTGTTAAAATGACAAGGCATGCCAAGTCTCACTAAAAGGCTAATGAAATCGCGCCACGTGTGCAAGTGACATGTTCTGGCCAATCAAATGCGGCCTTGTCACATTTCGATTTGATTGGTCGGAAAGAGTTTGTTATTATCATAACTCTTCCCTCCCACAACTATAAATAGGGGTCTTTATAACCCAGAAAAGATACCAGAAGTTATAACAAGAAGCAAGAGAGAGCTCGTGGATCAAACACCGCAAATTTCTCTACAAGTTTCAAGCTTCAAGCAATCAAGTTCAAGTTCAAGAAATCAAGTTCAAGCTCAAGAATGAAGAACAAATCAAGATTCAAGGAGTGCGAGTTCAAATCAAAGTTCGTGCTAGTTGAATTCAAGATCATCGTTCGTGGCGACAACTACATATTCAAGATCAAACTCAAAGGCCCTTGGATTTATTTACTATTGGAAAGAAGAATCAGAGGATTCATAGAGATTATACACTCATATTATTTGAAATCAAATATTACAATTGTTGTAATATTTTTCGATCTCGATTATTTTCTCGACGCAATTTTATTGTCTACAAATTCTGGCACGCCCAGTGGGACAATCTCTACCTCTCATCTCAACTTTTCAATCACCAAAGTTTAAGAATATCGAAATGGCTTCACAGAAAATTAACTCCAGATCAACTTCTAGTGAGGCTGCTAATTCTAAGTTCTATGTTGATGTGGAAAGCATCCTCGATGTTACCTTTGGAAGTTTTGGGCCAGTTACAAGGAGCAAAGCAAGCTCTTTAGGACAACAAGCACTCCAAGTGTCGTCCAAGTCAACCCCTATTTTCGGATCTTCATCTTCAAAAGGAGCAAAATCCTCTACAAGCACGACCCGAAAATGGAATGATGTCGCCATAAGGATCGAAAAGGTTCTTGCCCAACTTAGTTTATCTAAGTTTGAGAAACCTTTCATGCAAGCTTATGATGATGACTTGAGCGCTGGATCTACTTTAGTCTCCATTAATGCGACCTCCAAGCTCTATCCCAATAATGATCTATTTCATTCTTCATCCTCTACGGACATCGTTCAAGCAATGGTTATTGAAGTTTCTACCGTACAAGAACAACTCGCAAATTTGACGAAAGCAGTGGAAGACTTGTCAAAGCGCGTGCAAGATCAAGAAGCTAAACTTTCCAATTTAACAAATAAGTTGGATAGCATAGTAGAAGGAGAATCCATGCAAACACCTTTAAATCTTCAAAGGTTACAAGAGAAATCGGACTCCTCCGAAAAGCAAGCAACGACAACCAAGGAGATTCAAGTCTCCGCTGAAGGTCTGATTCCCGTTGAGAAATTAAAAAACTTCATCATGGAGGCTATCAATTTGATAGCCTGAGTCGTCCAAATTATCTCTCACATATGCAAAGTCGTACACGTAATGAATTGATAACTTGAAGATGCATGTTGGTTATCAACCTCCTAAGTTGCAACAATTCGACGGAAAGGGAAATCCGAGACAACATATAGCAAACTTTGTTGAAACTTGCAACAATGCTGGAACGTATGGCGATTATCTTGTCAAACAGTTTGTGCGATCTCTCAAAGGTAATGCATTTGATTGGTACACAGATCTCGAATCTGGTTCCATCGATAGTTGGGAGCAGTTGGAGCAAGAATTTCTCAATCATTTCTATAGCACAATATACATCATAAGCATGATCGAACTTACAAACTCTCATCAACGAAAGGATGAGCCAATTATTGACTTTATCAACCGCTGGAGGAGCTTAAGCCTCAACTGCAAAATTCACTTTAGCAAAACTTCTAGCATCGAAATATGCATTCAAGGCATGCGTTGGGGTCTTCACTATATCTTACAAGGCATAAAGCCCAAAACATTTGAAGAACTAGCAACTCGTGCTTATGATATGGAACTAAGTATGGCGACAAGTGAAGACCAAGAGCTACCTGTCTTTGAGCCTTACGATGAAGAAGAAGAAGAAGACGGCAAGTATGGGGGCAAGTTTTCACCCGAGAATGAAACCTAAGAGTCTATGCATATCACTATGCTCCATGACGTATGAGCCTAAACTGCAAGTTGTAATGCTCCTTAACGCACGAGCCTAAACTACAAGTTATAATGCTCTTTAATGCACGAGCCTAAACTGCAAGTTATAATGCTCCTCAATGCATGAGCCTAAACTGCAAGTTATAATGCTCCTCAATGCATGAGCCTAAACTGCAAGTTATAATGCTCCTCAACGCACTAGCCTAAACTGCAAGTTATAATGCTCCTCAACACACGAGTTTAAAATGCAAGTTATTATGCTCCTCAACATACTAGCCTAAACTGCAAATTATAATGCTTCTTGGTACATGAGTATATATTGTATGTCACGAAGTTTCCCAATTTTGAACTAAATCTTTCAGGCTTAAAGCTCTTCAAATTCGAGCAAATTCTTCAAGTTATAAATCTCTTCAAATTTAGGCAAAGTGTTCAAGTCGCAAAGCTCTTCAAATACGATCAAACACTCAAGTCGAAAGCTCTTCAAAGTCGAGCAAGGACTTCCAATTGCAAAGTTTTTCAAATTCGAGCCAAACTTTAAGACTTAAAGCTCTTCAAATTCGGCAAAGTCTTCAAGTTGTAAAACTCTTCCAATTCAGCAAAGTCTTCAAGTTGTAAAGCTCTTCAAATTCGAGAAAAGTGTTCAAGTTGCAAAGCTCCTCAAAACACGAGCTTAAATTACAAGTCATTACGCTTCTTGACGCACGAGCCTAAACTGTATGTTCCTACACTCCTGGTCCGCATGAGTCTAAACTATGTACGGACCACACAAAAAAATTCGCTAGGTTAAAAACCTCAAAAGAGGTGCCCTAGTCAAAAAGTTAGGACATAAATAAAAGAAAAAAATCACCCATTCTGAACTACGGTATGACTTGATCCTTTTCATCGAGGTACGTAGCTATCTTAGAGTTTCACTCTATGTTCAGACGCATAAGTTCAAAAGATACATAATCCCCCAATCATTGTCCGAATGAAGTACGATAGAATATAATCCATTCAATCATCACTTGAAAATCGAGCTGAGATACCATTCTTCTGTTAAACTTTGGATCCCATTTGATTTAAAGGGGACAAGCCCCTATAGTAAATTGGTGTCTTCAATGAAATGATTAATATTTTTTAGGAGGCTACCAAACATTTGCATTAAAGTTCGAGAATTCGCTATGCCATGTTTGCCAAATCTTTAAGTCTGTCGGTCTTCAAATTCTTCGGTCTTCAAGTTGAAATATTTAAACCTCCAAGTTAAAGTCTTTAAGTCTGTCAGTCTTCAAGTTGGGGTCCATAAACTCGCCGGTCTTCAAGTTGAAATATTTAAGCCCTCAAAGTCTTCGGGTTAAAGTGTCAAAGTCCGCTGAATCTTCAAGTCCATCAAATCTTCAAGTTTGTCGGTCTTCAAGTTGAAGTCTGCAAAGTCCGCCAAGTGTTCAAGTTGATGTCATCAAGTCCACCAAGTCTTCGAGTTGAAGATTTTTAATTTTCCAATCTTAAGGTGGACATGTTAGTCCCTTTGCACCTTAAGTTGGCTTCTTCACGGGTTTATTTTTAAAAGGAACTATAATTTTCCAATCTTAAGGTGGACATGTTAGTCCATTTGCACCTTATGTTGGCCTCTTTATGGATTTACCCTTCTATATGCTGCCATGGATTTGTCCTCCATATGATGTTGAGGATTTCTCCATCTATTTGTTGCCATGGACTTGTGCTTCGATATGCCATATGAACCTTTGCGTCCTGAAATGACCTTCGGTTTTTGGTGGGGATGAGTATCCATCCCTTCACACCATGAGAGTAATCTCTCCGATAGTTGGGCCACCTTGAGAGTAATCTCTCTGATAGTTGGGTCATCTTGAGAGTAATCTCTCCGATATTCGGGCCACCTTGAGAGTAATCTCTCCGATAGTCAAGTCATCTTGAGAGTAATCTCTCCGATATTCGGGCCACCTTGAGAGTAATCTCTCCGATAGTCAAGTCATCTTGAGAGTAATCTCTCCGATAGTCGGGATATATTGAAAGTAATCTCTCCGATAGTCGGGCCACCTTGAGAGTAATCTCTCCGATAGTCGGGCCACCTTGAGAGTAATCTCTCCGATAGTAGGGTCGTCTTGATAGTAATCTCTCCGATAGTCGGGCCACCTTGAGAGTAATCTCTCTGATAGTCGGGCCACCTTGAGAGTAATCTCTCCGATATTCGGGCAGGGATGAGTACCCGTCCCCTCACACCCCATGATTGTCTTCATCGTGCATGGATCATCTTGTTAAGCAAGAACATATCCTTCTCGTTTGACATACAAAAAAAGGGAAAAGCACAAGCAAAGAAAACGCAGAAGAAAAGAAGTAAAAAATTTACCTTCTCGTTACTGCTTATCAGAGCGTCTTCCAAAAACCACAGATTAATGCTCAAACTACATGAGAGTAAGGGGTTTATATAGATTCCTAAGGGCGGCTACTGAAAGTTTATGCTCGACGTGGGATAATTTAATAGCTGGACTCCTAAAGGGATTAAATTCTTAGAGGCGGTGAAAAGTTTTCCCAAACCATTTGGAGTTGCACAAGCTATTGTTCAAGTAAAATCAACGTAGCTTTAACTTCTAGTAGGTTCTGTGAAGAGTCCAAGTAGAACACAAATGAATTGTCCTATGTGTATTGTCACGACCCAAAATCTAACTAGTCGTGATGGCACCTAACCCAACCTGCTAGGTAAGCCAACTTATAACTATCCAATTCCAATAATATTTAATAAGACAATTAAGTGAAAGAAATTATCTGAATCTTATACATTTCCCAAGGACTGGTAGTATAAATTATGAGCTTCTAAGATTAGAATTTATAAAGATGGTATGAAATAAATACATCATCTGTTCGGAACGCAGGTTCGTCTTCAATTCTAGCTCCTGTCGATCACAGCAATAGCAGCAACCAACATCTACACGCAAGGTGCAGAAGTGTAGTATGAGTACAACCGACCCCATGTACTCAATAAGTAACAAACCTAACCTTAGGTTGAAAGTAGTGACGAGCTGGAACAAAGGTCGGGTCCAACATCAATAGCCAACAACTGTCCATAACAACGTAAAGCAAGTAATAAAAGAAGTAACTCAGAGATAGAATGCTCAGCTTAATCATGATTTCTCAAAATAGTTCTGCCTTTCAAGTATATCAGTGAAAACCCAAGTCGTTTACCGAAGTTGCCAAAAATATGAGTAAGTTTGAAAACAGTAATTTTTTCCAAAAATCCTTTCAAGATTAGATAAGATGTTCCATTCTTTCTTTCCAGATAATAGTGTAAAATACATCTCTATGCTCATATGTCAACATGTGTGAGAAGTCATGAATGACGTGATATCGTATAGCATAAGGAAAAATACATCTTTATGTTTGTATGTCATGTGTGCATGTCAATGAAATATATCTCAGAGATGAACTCATGTACTCGCACTCTCAGAGTACTCAATCTCACTGTCTCACACTTTCCACTTATCATGCTCAATCACTCAGTACTGTATATGCCCAATCCGACCCAGGGAAGATCCATCCCAAAATATATATATCAACTGACCATCAGTCACTCAATACCGAGTAGGGCCAATCCAACCCGCGGGGAAGAACCATCCCCAGGTATAAATGCTTCGGACAAGATCCATCCCTCAATATTAATCAACCGCGCTCACTGGAAGTGTGTGCAGACTCCGGAAGGGCTTCTTCAGCCCAAGCGCTATATCAAGCCAATCATGGCACAAATCAATATAACCTGCTGCAACATGCAGCCCGATCCTATAATATAATCAATATAACATATTGCGGCGTGCAACCCGATCCCATAATATCACTCACACTCAGGCCCCCGGCCTCACTTAGTCATCAATCTCTCCGGTCTCTCGGGCTCACAATGCCATAAAACTAGCCCAAAATGATGATATGATGTGTCAATAAATGGTAACAGAGACTAAGATATGATATGCATATGAATGCGTATGACTGAGTATGTAATGTAATGAAAGCAGATAACTCAATAGTAGAAATGACCTTAATGGGTCCCAACAGGATAAGCATGTAGCCTAGACATGGTTTCTATCATGGATCACAGCTCAATAGCTCTAGTACGTAAAGATTCCATGGTTACAGATAAGATAAGGTAACCACACAGTACCCCAGGAATAACGGAGTCACAATTCACATGGTGCACGCCCACACGCCTGTCACCTAGCATGTGCGTCACCTCAACACCAAACTCATAGCACGTAATTCGGGGTTTCATACCCTCAGTACCAAGTTTAGAAGTGTTACTTACTTCAAATAAATCAAATTCCAATATCGAGCAAGCCAAGCGATGTTCCAAAAATGCCATCTCGCGCGTACCGACCTCTGAACGGCTCAAAACTAGCCAAAAGCAACTCAAATACATCAAATAATGCCAAAGGAAACAAACTCAATCGATAAAGGTCAAATCTTTAATCAAAAGCCCAAAATCGGCCAAAAGGTCCAACCCGGGCCCGCAGCTCAAAACCCGACAAAACTCACAAAATCCGACAACCCATTCAACCCATTCAATCGAAATCCGACCCTGATATCAAAAAGTCACTCCCGGTCAAACTTTCCAAAATTTCAACTTTCGTCATTTCGAGTCAAATTCAACCATGGACCTCCAAATCACAATCCGGACGCGCTCCTAAGTCCAAAATCACCCAACGGAGCTAACAGAACCATCAAAATTCCAATCCGAGGTCAAATGCTAAAAAGTCAAACTTGGTCAACTCTTTCAAATTTAAAGCTCCCTAGTTGAGAATCATTCCTCCAAATTAGTTCCGAATAACCTGAAAACCAAACCAATGATTCACATAAGTCAAAATATATATCATACGGAGCTACTCACGCCCGTAAACTACCGAGCGAAGTACAAATACTCAAAACGACCGGTCGGGTCGTTATACCCCAGCCATCAAACAACCTTACGTGATCGCGATACTTGCTCCGCGATCGCGATTAAGAAAACCAGATACCCTGAGCTCTGCAGAACCAACAATGCAAAATGAAGGAAAAATAGTCTGAAATCAATCCGAAACATGCCCGAGCCCCTCGGGACCCCGTCCGAACATACCAACAAATCCCGAAACACAACATGGACCTACTCGAGGCCTCAAATCACACATAACAACAACGAAACGATGAATTACACCTCAAATCAAACTTGATGAACTTTGAACTTTTCCAACTTCCATAACCCGTGCCGAAACATAGCAAATCAACCCGGAATGAAACAAACATTTGCACACAAGTCCCAAATGACATAAGGAAGCTATTCCAATTCCTGGAACCATAATCCGGACCCGATATCTACAAAGTCAACTCTCGGTCAAACTTATGAACTTTCCAACCTTCAAATTTTAATTTTCGCCAATTAGTGTCGAAACCTTCTAGAAACATCCAAATGCAAATCCGGGCATACGCTCGAGTCCAAAATCACCATCTGGACCTAACAGAACCATCAAAACTCTGTTCTTGGGTCAAATTCACAAAAAAGTTAAACTTGATCAACTCTTCCAATTTAAAGCTTCAACAATGAAATTCATCCTTCCAAATCGATTCTGAATAACCTGAAAACCAAAACCGACCATTCACATAAGTCATAATATATTATACAGAGCTAATCATGTTCGTAAACTATCGAACGAAGTAAAAATGCTCAACACGACCGGTCTGGTCGTTACATGTATTGTGAGACTTATCTTTATTAATATTAAACAATTAATCAAAGAAAGCTACTAAGATTTGTTAATGAGTCAAGTCACGTGAGATTTCACAGAAGGCTCACCTCTTCTTCAAATTCCATTCTTCTTAAGTTACAATTACACGTGAGGAGATCAACTGAGCATTTATTAGAAGTCGATCAAATGAAGTGTAATAATTATGTTTTTATGTACTTCAAGTCTCGTCGTAAAAGTTCGACAAGTTTATACCCCTACTAGTCTTGAAGTACGGGACATTTATAGGCATACAAAATTTATTGGATTTAAATTCAATAAAATAATTTGGACTATATATTAAATATATTTGTCCAAATAAATATTATGGGCTAATTTAATTAGATTAATTATATAAGTCCAATATATAAAGTCCAAATGCATTGGGCTAACCCATTTAATTGGGCTAAAGTGATGAGCCCACTTTATTAAGCCTAAGATATCATCTTCCTAGAGGCCCAGTTTGGTGCCACGTGTCATATGTCCAAATAAATATGTATGAAGAGTTAATAAAATCAATTTAATAAAAATCCTCTCTATTGGCAATACATTACCACTACATAATGTCCAATACGAAGAAAAAATAAAAATAATATTAAATGGACTACATAAAGAGTTGAAATTGAGAGGAAAAAATATCCCAACGATAATATATTTTTATATTATATTTGAACTATTTTCCTACTCAAATAATATTTTTTTAATTAATTGTTTGTGTAATATTAAAAAATACCCAATTATTAAACGATAATTAAGAAAATATTTAAGAATATAAATGTGTGAGAAAGAGAAAAAAATAGTTGGTAAGAGTCAATACTACTAATGATTCTACAAACATAAAGATCTAAAAGTGAAATGTCATATCAATCTTTTACTCTTTGAAAATAAAATTTATGGTGGATAAAATTATAATTAAGATTAAATATTCAAAACAAGAGATGAACTAATATTAAGATCCGAATCAACATAGAATAAATTATTCTTTATGTTAAAACCAAATAATTAAATCTTTTAATTAATTATTTAGCAAGAGAATGCAATTCAATTATTTTTTAAATTCATCCCATGAGTAAAGTTCTTATTCAAGTATAAAAAAATCTTAGGGTACATAAATTTATTCCATAAAAAGAGCGTTAGAACACAAAGTAAAAATGTTAGTATATTATTAAGAATCAAAATGCTACACAAGTATCTAAGGAAGCACAATCAAAGCTAAATCCTAAACAAGAACAAGCTTTCAAGACTATATTATAAAGAATCGACTATGGTATAACGAGATTATTCTTTGTAGATGCCTCCGGCGGAATCGAAATAATATTTCTTTGTCATGCATTACTTGCAAATATCATATCAAGAGGCATGACATTGTTAGCAATAATAGCAAGTGGTGTACCAACAACGATTTTATTGTGAGACCACCCACTTTAGATTTGATATACCTCTTCAAACAACTTAAATAACCATCACAAATATATCCAAGCAAAGCAATGGTGCTAAATTTATAAGGAAAGAAAAATTGATAATATGGGATGAAACACTTATGGCTAAGTGTCAAACGATCAAAATAATTGCCCGGAGTTCTAGAGATATGGATATTAATGAACCATTTGGTGAAACATTAATGGTTTGGGAGGTGAGGTTATGTCAAGTACTACCAGTAGTTCCAAAATCGACAAAAGTAGAGACTGTAAAAGCTAGCTTGCCAAAGTTAGACTTTTGGCCTTAAACGAAAAAGATCCAACTGACAAGAAATATAAAGTAAGAACAAATCTAGTATTCAGTATTTTCTTGATTCGTGTAGGAAACGAAGAAGAGCATCTAATAAAAGATGATTTGGTTCTTCCTGAACACTTGGTTATCAATCCCGATGGTAATAGTGGTGCATTTAATAAGAAAAATATTTCTATCATTAGATTAAAATGTAATATGTGCAAATCGCATGATAGAATTAAAAAGATATTTTAGCTAGCAGAAATGAATATGTTGATCAACTAAATAAAAGGTTGATTGTAAAATTTTATAGTAAAAACAAAATATTTTTCAGTTTTTGACTCAGCAGAAAATGATGCCAATAATTACTACTAAGAAGAATACTTAAATACTTTAGTACCAAATGGCCTTCTACCATACATGTTTGTTGTCAAGTTTCTTATTTCTTACGTATGTTAGTGTCACGACCCAAAAATCACACCTGTCGTGATGGCGCCTATCCCGATACTAGGCAAGCCGACAACATCAATAATCCACAATTGCTTTTAAATATTGGAAACATAATAATTAATTTAAGGGTAAAAATCCCACCAGTACTGAATATAATTTACTCCCAAAATCCAGTTTCACTGAGTACATGAGCATCTATACATTACAAGTCTGAAAAACGTGGTCTATAATAATCTGAGACCAAATACAATAAACAAAAGGATAGGGAAGGAGAGACAAGGTCTGCGAAACATGGCAGCTACCTCTGAATCTCCGAAAAATTGACTGTGTGAAACAATCAACACCCACTGTATCCGAGATCACCTGGATCTGCACACGAAGTGCAGGGTGTAGTATGAGTACAACCAACTCAGTAAGTAACAATAATAAATAAAGAACTGAAAGTAGTGACGAGCTTCTCGGCTAAGTCCAAATACAATCCTTTCCAATATAAAAGAGTAAGCATGCTCTCAAGTTCACCATTTAAGATTTCACTTAAATTTCACATCAAGTTTGACCGAAACAGAAAATTAATGTTTTTTTCCGAAAATTTTCAAAAATAGTGATATATGACAGCTGAAATGTAGCAAATAATGAAATCAATGCATCCTCTCAGAATAACAGTAACTCGGTCCTCCCATTCACTCCAACCTCACAGTCACTCTTTCCTCACAGTCACTCTTTCCTCACAGTCACTCATCACTCGGCACTCGGTACTCACACTCAGTAGGTACCTGCGCTCACTGGGGGTGTGTACAGACTCCGGAGGGGCTCCTTCAGCCCAAGCGCTATATCAAGCCAATCATGGCATAAATCAATAAAAATATGCTGCGGCGTGCAGCCCGATCCATAAATATCCTCACAATTAGGCCTTCGGCCTCACTTAGTCATCAACCTCTCCAGCCTCTCGGGCTCAAGATGTCATGAAAATCAGCCCCAAATGATAATATGATGCATCAATAAATAGCAACAGAGACTGATATATGATATGAAATGAATGAACATGACTGAGTGTGAAATTATAATTTGAACATATAATTCAACCACAGAAATGACCCCCAATAGGTACTAATAATAACAACATCAAGATTTTTTTAAATACGAAACTCAGCTCAATTTTCCCTAACACGTAGAGAATGTACGGATATCAACAGATAATTCAACTACACAGTCCCGTGGAATTTGACCAAGTCATAATTTCTACGGTGCATACCCACACGCCCGTCACCTAGCATGTGTGTCACCTCAAAACCAATCACATAACACATAATCCGAGTTTCATACCCTCAGGACCAAATTTAAAACTGCTACTTACCTCAAGCCGTGTAATTCTTTATTCTGTAATGTCTTTTCCTCATGCATTGGCCTCCAAACACCTCAAATTTAGCCACAAATAATTCGATTCAGTCAATAAAATTTATAGGAATTAATTCCATAAAATTTTTTTAATTTTCCAACAAAATCTGAAATTTAGCTCAAAAATTGCCTGTGGGTCCCACGTCTCGGAACCCGATAAAAGTTATAAAATCCGAAAACCCATTCAACCACGAGTCTAACCATACCAATTTTACCAAAATCTGACCTCAACTTGACCCTCAAATCTTTAATTTAAACTAAGAGGGTTTTCTAAATTTTCCAACTTAATTCATCCATTAAATGATAAAAACAATCACGGATTCGGGTAATTTAACCAATATTGAATTAAGAACACTTACCCCATTGTTTTCTTTGAAAATCTCCCAAAAATCGCCTCAATTCGAGCTCCAAATCGGTAAAAATATTTTCATAACTTAAACTCTCTGCCCAGTCATTTTCTCTACGCGATCGCGGACAAACACACGCGATCGCGAAGCATAATTTTCCACTGCCTAGAAAAGACCCAACACGATCGCGGTTGCCTTCACGCGATCGCGATGCACAAGATCCCAGCTCTACGCGATCACATCCCTCTTTATGCGATTGCATAGAGCAAACGCGTGGCCCAGCTTCCTCTCAAGTTCCCCTATGCGAACGCGGCCTCTCCCACGCGTTCGCGTAGCACAGACTAGTTCAACCTCACGCGGTTGACCTCATGCGATCGCGAAGAACAAAATCAACACTGCCCTCAACAAGCCTACACGATCGCGGGTGCCTTCACACGATCGCACTGAACAAATCTCACCTCTGCTCAAACAAGCCTATGCGATCGCGGACCTTCTCATGCGATCGCATAGAAGGAAACCAATTACAGAAAACCAGCATTCTTTAGCAGTTTACCAAGTCCAAATTTCGATCCGTTAAGCATCCGAAACTCACCCGAGGCCCCCCGGGACCTCAACCAAATATACCAACAAGTCCTAAAATATCATACGAACTTAATCGAGCCTTTAAATCACATCAAACAACGCTAAAAACATGAATCATACCCCAATTCAAGCCTAATAAACTTTGAAACTTCCAATTTCTACAAACGACGCCGAAACCTATCAAATCAAGTCCGACTCACCTCATATTTTGCACACAAGTTATAAATGACATAACAGAGCTATTAAAATTTTCAGAATCGGATTTTGACCCCGATATCAAAAAGTCAACCCCCGATCAAACTTCCCAAAAATTCGACTTTCGCCATTTCAAGCCTAATTCCACCACGAACCTCCAAATAATTTTCCAGACATATTCCTAAGCCTAAATTCACCATATGGAGCTACTAGAATCATCAAAATTCAATTCTGAGGTCATTTACACATATGTCAATATCCGATCAACTTTTCCAACTTAAGTTTTCAACTAAGAGACTAAGTGTCTCATTTCACTCCGAAATCCTTCCGGATCCAAACCAACTAACTCGGTAAGTCATAAAATAATTGTAAAGTATAAATTGAGTAGTAAATGGGAGAATATGCTCAAAATGACCGGCCGGGTCATTACAGTTAGTGTCACCGTATATATAATAGATTAAGTTAAAATTGATCTTCCATTGTTAATTTTGAAGAAAAATATGCTCGTCATGCCACTCGAAAACTTAGATATGTCGAATAGCTTATGTAATAACACACAAATAGTATATAGAAGTTTTGACAATAATGTCATACATGCAAAAATATGATACTGGTTAATGTGCTTCTAAGTATATTCTTATCTCTGAATTCAACTTTTATCTTCCAAAACGAAGGAATATCTTTTTAAATTTGTGTGAAAATAATTTTAGTATGTTTATGTTTTGCAAATATAATAAATAAAGCAAAAGGACAAACATCCTAAATATTGGACTATATTACTGCAATATATTTTCTTACACGAATAGCTGTATGTTGCACTTTCAAGAGGGATATTAAGATCGACAACAAGAGTTCTGGTTAAGTCATATCAACCAACTCATTAGGAGAAAACATACACAAAAGAATATTATCCACAAAGAAGTATTCGTTAAGATACCATCACATTAAATACTTTTAAACTATAATATATAGTTATCTAACTAATATGACAACCTGATCATTTGTGTAAGTTTTGATGATGTCTTTTTATTTTAAATTTCATGTATTATGCTAATGTAATAATAATTTTTGGCATTTAGATGATTGTTGTATTATTATACATAAAATTTCTCTCATTAATTAAATTTTATTGTTCCTTCATATAAATATATGTTTAAATCATCACGTGTCATTATTAACGTGCAACGCACGTTCATAGATACCAGTAACCTAAAAATTATGGATACACCCAACTTTCACTAAATAGGGAGAACGGCCAAATAGCCGCATGACCACTCACTATCTATTTTTCTATATCTATATTTCTACAAAAGTGGAAATCCTTAATCTAAAAAGTTAAATTACTAAAATGCTCTTTTTAAAAATCTATAATATTTAGCTATGGAAAAACTAATTTAATTTTAGGTGCCTTTTCTAAAAGGTTTTGTCCTTTTAATATGTAACTAACTATCCAAATTTAAACTTTATTCATTCGTTGCCTTTAGTGGGAAAATAAACCGTAGCCTTTGGTGGGAAGACACATTCACCAAAAAAAGTTACAAATATTTAGAAAGATTTTAGAATATAATTCAGAATTTGGTTCAATTATTCTATTTTCAAACATCGCTTGAATTTTGTTTACCCGAAAAATGGATAGAATTGAATTTATACGTAGTTCTAAGGATACATGTTATAACTTGGTACAAATTGAAACAATAAGTACAAATATATCGAATATTGATTGTATAAAGGAATTAATACAAACCGGAATTAAGTGGGGAATGATATTTATATGAACAAGATGAACTAATGTACAAAGCCTAAAAAAGAATTATCTTTACTATATGTGTGTAAATCTCAATAATTTCGGAATATGAGAGTGTATCAATGCATGCTTCTCTGGATGTTCAATGTGTGTCCCCCTTACAGAAATGATACCCACTCTTAATATAGTGGAAAAATCCTACTTTGGATATAATAAAAAATACATAGTGGGGATCCCTTGATAGATTAGTTAATTAGATTTTCCTTAATTCCCATCGAGATTTTCTCCCTTAGTGCGGCTATAACGACTCTTTGTCTCTTAGCTCGATCTTGGTCGGTCTTCGTATTGGTCGTTCTCCGTATCTCGAGCTTGATATTGACTCGAGCTCGGTATTGATCGGTCTCTGGCTCTTGATCTCGATAACACTACTTCATATCATAGCTCGATATTTACTCAAGCTTGATATTGACTCGAGCTCGATATTGATCGGTCCCTGAATCTTGAGCTCGATATCCTAGCTTTACTTCTTATCTCGATGTTACAATGACGACCCTCGGTTCATCACGTTCCAATCTCGACTAATTACACGAAGGGCAAACTCGGATTTGACCGTATACAGATAGTCCCCTCATTTTTCGGAAAGAATGTGACGAGAAATGATATGATTTTTCAATGATATGACTAGATATACACTGACGTATGCATCGAGCCCGACCATGACGTACGTGATAAATGTCCCGTCGGTTCAGTTACCAAGGTATTAAATGTGCGTCAGATGATAGTCGGCCACTGCTGATTTTGAACCGTCATTGCTAAATCTATAAATAGCTCCTCCCTTCACCATTTTTTACTTTCAAATTTCCAATCTCCAAATCTACTAAGTTCTTTTTTGCATCTTCTGAGTTTTTCATCTACAAATCTGCGATTTTCACTGCTAACTTCTTCTTAGAACACCAAATCTTATCATCTCTCTCTATTTTTAACTTCAAATCCAAATGACGAAAACATCAAAAACTGTTTCTCAAAAAGAAAACGCTTCTTCATCACGGCCGGCCGGCGACAAAATACCGGTGGAAACACCGGTGTGTCCTCACTTCTGATTTTAAGACCGATAAAGCCTCGTCGGTTCCCGGTCGATGTGAGCCAGTATTGAGGTATGTATGCTCGATAACTGAGGGATACCTTAAACAGGTAAGTAAAGATTGCAACTGGGAGAGCAAAGAAGTGGTGATCCCGACTCCCGAAGAAGATATCACCACCTATGTGGTAGGGTTTTTAAGTGTTTACACTTACCCTTTCACGCTGGGCCCCCTCGACCCCGTTTGTCATTGGTTTTTGCCATCAGTATCAAATAACCCTAGGCCAAATCCATCCTTCATTTTGGTGAATTGTTATTCTGCTCCGATTCTTCATGAGCAAAGTCGAGGGGATGCATTTTACCCTCGACCACCTTATCAGGTTGTACAACCCCCATCCTTATCGAGGCGGGTTAATAAAACTCCAACGCCGGGCTACCAAAGTGTTGTTCTTAAGCATAGATGAGGATAATGACCGAGGTTGGATGGGCCGGTTCGTTCGAGTGAGAACTTCCGACCTAATCTCGGCCGAGAAGATGTCATTTCCCGAGAAATGGAATATGAAGCGTAAGTATAATCCCACTGTTAGCTCCTATTTATTGTTTTACTCCTTTGTTCTTTTCTCATCGATATCCTTTTTCGTGATGTAGCAGTTGCTTGGATGCCCAATTCCTAACCTCAAGAGCTGGGTTCGGGACCTGGCCTCGACCTCTACGTATGCCTAGCGTTCGTGGTGCGATTTATCAAAGGGCCGATGGGAGGCCAAAACTCATAGTAAGTCTCTTTCCCACGTCTTTGATGATTTTGTTAAAGCATTTCTTACTTATTTTCTTTTCATACAGGCCTAGGCAAAGATACTGTTGTGAGGCCCCTATCTGGTGAGGAGGAGACTTCAATCCCAACACCGAAACCGGTGAAGGACAAAAAGAGAAAAAAAATCTCAACCTCCGAGGATCCAGAACCTAAGAAGAAGGCGGCTCGTAAGCCGAGGAAGAACATTATACTTCTGAGTGGTCCGAGTGAAAATGAGCATCGAGGCCCCAAAGGCTACTGAATCAATGAAGGCTGTAGAGATTCCATCTCGAGATGAGGGAGTCTCGGGAAGAGACTTGGGCGAAGTCCCCGAGTCATCGAGGATTGAGGATGCCTCCCACCATAATGAGCCAACGGTGGGTACGACTGCATGGGCTGATCTCGAGGCCCTCCGAGATGGAGAGAACGCCCCAAGTGATCCACTTGGGGCAATAGAAACTGGAGGCTCCCCACTGCTCCCCTCGTTTTCCGAGGAGATGATTGAGCGACTTGGAGGTCTTGAGGAAGGACTCGGGTGAGGCATCGAGCCTTTTCAACAAAGCGCAGCAAGCTCTAAATCGGGTAAGCCTTAATTCCCCATGTTGGTATTACCCTTGTGTTCATTTTTCTCTTCATATCTAACTTCTTTTCTTCTTTCTGCGTAGGCCTTAACGCTTCATCGGGAAGCATTTTCTCGGTCTCGAGCTGAGCTGAGTCAGTATGAAGCCAACCTCTGAGGGCTCACGGAGGAGAGAAATGCCCTTAAACTTCTTTGTGGGCAAAAAGAAGAGGAGATCAAGGACCTCTGAGCCGATTTGGCCAAGGCTCACCAAGATCAGACCGATATGATCGAGCAGGTAATGAAAATCTTAAAAGCTCATGGGCTCGATTCGGGAACGGTGGCTAACATTTTAATCTCACAGCTACAACAGAAGGTCAAAAGGAATGAGCAGCTCCCCGAGGAGGTCGACATGATGAAGGCGGAGACCTTGGGGTGGAAAAAAGGTATGGACCGCTTTGCTTCAGAAAAAGAGACTGCTTTATCCCAATTGTCATCTGCCGAATGTCAGATTTGAGGCATGAAGGAGAAAAGCTCAATTCAGGCGAAGAAAATAGAGGAGCTCGAGGCCCGGTTGGCTTCCGAACTTGCAAAGGCCAAGTCTGAAGCCGAAAAGGCAAAGGCCGAGGCAGAGGCGATCATGGCCATCTACCGGGTTGATGCTGAAGCTGCTCAAGTCCAAGCGAGAGAGGCAACCGAGACTGCTCAAACTCGAGCATGTTGGATTGTTGAACTCGCCAAATGCCAATCTCGGAGGGAAACCCTCGAGGAGATCCACTCTCGAGGTTTCGATCTTACCGACGAGATAACAAAGGCTAGAGAGCATGAAGCCGATGCTGGAGCGCTGGCCTCCTCCGATGATGATGATGATTCCGAGAGCAAGAGCGGGTCCGAGAGCAAGGAGGACCTCGATAGAAAAGAAGCTTTCATTTTTGATCTTTTGTGTAGGGTCCTGATCGGACCTTGTAAATATTCTCATATATATGAAGATATCTTTCTTTTCCAACTTGTCTTTATTTCATTTTCTACCTTGTGAAAGTTTTGTTTCATTCATGCCTTATGAAAAATTTGTTCATAAGTTCGAGGCTTTTGATCGAAGTCGGACTAGTGTAGTCTTTATAATCGAGTGAGTACTTGCTCGAATTCGGAGTAAGGTGACCCTTAGGTTTTAATTGAGTGAGGATGATTTCTTGAACACAAAAATAAGATAGCCCTTTAGGCTCTTGCATTAGGTCGATACGACCATAGTAAAAAGAATGGCTTTCTCCCCCTTTTCGGCTTGAAAAGTTTATTGTTTGATCATATAAAATATGTTGTGTCTTAGCAATAAATAAGGGATTTGCTCGAGAATTCGAACGATTCCGTACCCATTAGGGTTTTCAAGGGTCAATATTATCGACACCCTTTGTCTCGAACTCGAACTAATGTATCCCTTAGGATTAATGGTCGAGTGAGAGTTTGCTCGAACTCGAAGTAATGTAGCCCTTGGACTTAATGGTCGAGTGAGTATTTTTTTCGAACTCGAAATAAAAACAGCCCTTAGGCTTAATAGTCGAGTGAGCGTTTGCTCAAACTCGAAATGAAAATAGCCCTTGGGCTTTATGGTCGAGTGAGTGTTTGCTCGAACTCGAATTAAGAGTAGCCCTTAGGCTTTATGGTCGAGTGAGTGTTTGCTCGAACTCGAATTAAGAGTATCCCTTAGGCTTTATGGTCGAGTGAGTGTTTGCTCGAACTCAAATTAATGTAGCCCTTAGGCTTAATGGTCGAGTGAGTGTTTGCTCGAACACGAACTAATGTAGCCCTTAGGCTTAATGGTCGAGTGAGTGTTTGCTCGAACTCGAACTAATGTAGCCCTTAGGCTTTATGGTAGAGTGAGCGTTTGCTCGAACTTGAATTAAGAGTAGTCCTTAGGCTTAATAGTCGAGTGAGTGTTTGCTCGAACTCGAAATGAAAACAACCCTTAGGCTTTATGGTAGAGTGAGCGTTTGCTCGAACTTGAATTAAGAGTAGTCCTTAGGCTTAATAGTCGAGTGAGTGTTTGCTCGAACTCGAAATGAAAACAACCCTTAGGATTAATGGTCCAGTGAGTGTTTGCTCGAACTCGAAATGAAAACAACCCTTAGGCTTTATGGTCGAGTGAGCGTTTTCTCGAACTCGAGTTAATGTAGCCCTTAGGCTTAATGGTCGAGTGAGTGTTTGCTCAAACTCAAACTAATGTAGCCCTTAGGCTTTATGGTCGAGTGAGTATTTGCTCGAACTCGAATTAAGAGTAGCCCTTAGGCTTAATAGTCGAGTGAGAGTATGCTCGAACTCGAAATAAAAGCAGCCCTTAGGCTTAATAGTCGAGTGAGCGTTTGCTCGAACTCGAAATAAAAATAACCCTTAGGCTTAATAGTCGAGTGAGCGTTTGCTCGAACTCAAAATGAAAATAGCCCTTAGGCTTTATGGTCGAGTGAGTGTTTGCTCGAACTCGAGTTAATGTAGCCCTTAGGCTTAATGGTCGAGTGAGTGTTTGCTTGAACTCGAACTAATGTAGCCCTTAGGATTTATAGAGCCTGATCTCGTTGATTTTTCGGTTGGCAGTCCCCGATTTATGGGGTAATGTTTCAAACTCCGGTCATGGTCGGCCCTTAAGCCTATTTGCATAATAGATCACGAAATAAAGAATCTTTCTAGGATATAAGATATCGGTAAAGAAGAAATTTTTCTTTATAAGTCATTATAGATGTGTTCATGTTTTGTGCCAGGGCTCGAGCAAACTACACGGGCATGGTCCATTTGACCATTTGGCCCTTATAACCTTTCCTATCGAGACCCTATTGCCATGAAGTACCTTTCTTGCATCGAACTTGATATATTCGAGGGTAATGCCCCCCCAGTATTCGAGGTTGGTTGTAAAAAGGACTCGGATACTATTGAATTGTTCTAAGTTAGCACGATCAATGGTTGCCTCATTAAAAACCTTTCCGAAAAACCCATTTGGGATAAAACCGGTCTAAGGGAAAAAGAGTGCAACGCGTGCTTTGAGACCTAAAGGCTTCGAGTTGAAAAATCCATCCCTGTTTATGGTCGAATACCTGTAAGGGTTAATTTCGAAATACAAATGAACATAGGAGGGTCGTACCTTAGCAGTAGTATCATTTTAGGTGCGACACATTCCAGTTGCTCGGTAGTTGTTTGCCGTTTATCACGCCGAGTTTGTAGGATCCTTTTCCGACGATTTCGAGAACCTGATATGGTCCTTTCCAGTTCAAACCCAGTTTCTCTTTATTCGGATTTCGGGTGTTGAGGGTTACTTTCCTTAGTACCAAGTCCCCGATTTTGCTTTGATTGTAATATCTTTCGATCCGCTGTTTTTGGGCGGCCAATCGGACGAGAGCGCCCTGATGCTAGGTTCTCCGACCTCCACTGGGATTAGAGCTTCGGTGCCATAGACCAATGAGAATGACATTTCTCCGGTACTAGATTTCGATGTTGTGCGATATGCCCATAGGACCTCGGGTAGTATTTCTATCCATTTTCCTTTGGCTTCGGTCAATCTCTTCTTAAGATTTTGGATGATGGTTTTGTTGGTCGATTCGGCTTGTCCGTTCCCGCTGGGAGGATACGGTGTTGATAGGATCCTTTTGATCTTGTGATCCTCGAGAAATTTAGTTACTTTTCTGCCAATGATTTGTTTTCCATTATCGCATACAATCTCGGCTGGCATCCCAAATCGATATATGATATGGTCCCAAATGAAGTCTATCACTTTGTTTTCTCTGACTTTCTCGAAAGCCTGTGCTTCAACCCATTTAGAGAAATAATCAGTCATAAACAAAATAAACTGAGCTTTACATGGGGCCGATGGAAGGGGGCCGACAATGTCCATACCCCATTTCATGAAAGGCCATGGAGATAGGACCGAGTGGAGTAGCTCCCCGGGTTGATGAATCATGGGCGCATGTCTTTGGCATTTGTCGCATTTTCGAACGAACTACTTCGTATATTTGCCCATATCGGTCCAATAATACCATGCTCTGATCGCTTTGTGGACCAGCGAATCGGCACCAGAATGGTTTCCACAAGTGCCCTCGTGAATTTCCCGTAGTATGTAATCGGTATCTCTTGGTCCAAACATATTGCCAATGGTCCATCGAAAGTCCTTCTAAATAGCATTCCGTCTTCGGATAGGGTGAACTGTGCTACCTTTGTGTGCAAAACTCTCGATTCCTTTGGATTTGATGGAAGCTTCCCATTCTTGAAGTACTCTATATATTTGTTTCTCCAATCTCAGGTTAGACTTGTGGAATTTATCTCGGCGTGACCTTCTTCGATCACCTATTTTATGAGTTGTACGACAGTCCTCGAGTTGAGTTCGTCATCTCCGACTGATGAACCTAAGTTTGCAAGAGCGTCGGCCTCGCTGTTCTGTTCTCGGGGTACATGTTGCAAAGTCCATTCTTTAAACTGATGTAGAGTCATCTGTAATTTATCCAAGTACCTATGCATTCAATTTTCTCGGACTTCTAAAGTCCCGTTAACTTGGTTAACCACGAGGAGGGAATCACACTTAGCTTCTATGATCTACGCTCCCAAGGTTCTAGCTAGTTCGAGACCTGCAATCATGGCCTCATACTCGGTCTCATTGTTAGTCAACTTTATACTTCTGATAGACTGTCTAACTACATTACCTGTGTGTGATTTTAGTACAATGCCTAATCTGGACCCCTTCGCGTTTGAGGCATCGTTCGTGAAAAGGGTCGAGATTCCCAAAGAGGAACCCGATTTTATAAGTAGCTCTCTTTCAATCTCGGGCACGAGGGCCGGCAAAAAGTCAGCCACGAAGTCCGCCAAGATTTGAGATTTGATAGCAGTTCGGGGTCGATACTCGATATCGTACCCACCGATTTCTATGGCCCATTTGTCCAATCGACCCAAAAGCTCGGGTTTGTACAAAATGTTTCGAAGAGGATAAGTTGTTACAACATGTATCAGATGAGATTGGAAATATGATTTTAGCTTCCTAGAGGCGCTTATTAACGCAAGCGCTAATTTTTCTAAGTGTGGATATCTAGTTTCGGCCTCGCCTAAGGTCCGACTGACATAATAAACAGGAAATTGCGTACCTCATTCTTCTCGAACCATCACTCCACTTTCTGCTATCTCTGAGACGGCTAAGTACAGGTAAAGTTGCTTGTCCACTTTCGAGGTATGAAGCAGCGGAGGGCTCGACAAATACCGCTTCAACTCTTCCAAAGCCTGTTGGCATTCCGGAGTCCATGCAAAGATGTTTTTCTTCTTAAGCAGTGAGAAAAATTGGTGGCTCCTATCTGATGATCTTGAAATGAATCGTCCCAGGGCGGCTATCCTCCCCATTAACCTTTGCACGGCCTCTACATTATCTACTACCGTGATATCCTCGATAGCTTTGATTTTATCGGGGTTGATCTCGATTCCTCGATTGGATACCATGAAATCAAGAAACTTGCCCGAACCAACTTCGAATGCACATTTTTCGGGGTTGAGCTTCATATTGTACTTCTTTAGTACGTCGAAAGCTTCATGCAAATGCTTTAAATGGTCCTCTTCTCGCAGGGACTTAACTAACATGTCATCAATATAAACTTCCATTGATTTTCCTATTTGTTTTTCGAACATTCGATTTACTAGGCGTTGATAAGTTGCACCAGCATTTTTTAGACCGAATGACATTAAGTTATAACAGTAGGTACCGTACTTAGTGATAAACGAGGTCTTTTCCTGATCCTCCGGGTTCATCTGTATCTGGTTGTACCTGGAGTAGGCATCGAGAAAACTTAGAGTCTCGTGGCCGGCCGTGGCATCGATCATACGATCGATGTAGGCAAAGGAAAGGAATCCTTAGGGCATGCTTTGTTCAGGTCTTTATAATCTATACACATTCTAAGTTTATTTCCCTTCTTAGGGAGTACCACCACATTTCCTAGCCATTCGAGGTATTTTACTTCTCGAATGGATCCTATTTTAAGAAGTTTGGTTACCTCGTCATTGATGAAGGCATATTTGACCTCGGATTGGCCCCTTCTTTTTTGCTTTACCGGATGGAATTTCGGATCCAAGCTCAATCTATGAGTGGTTATTTTTGGTACGATCCCTGTCATGTCAAGATGGGACCAAGCGAAGCAGTTCATGTTAGTTATAAGAAATTGAATAAGCTTTTCCCTGATCTGGGGAATTAACCCCGTGCCCAGGTAAACCTTTCGCTCGGGCAGATGTGATCCAGTTCTTCAACCGTCGATTGGGTAGCGTCGGAGTCATCGGGGACTACGAAGGATCGAGGAACCCATAATCATCATCCTCGTCAGTCTTTTGATTCTCTAGTTGGGTCGAGGCTGACGTTTATGATTGTTATTTGGTATCCCGCTCCCCCTTCGAATTTGACCCTTTTATCGATGATAGTGAAGATATCGGAATCACTTCATCGACGGCAAACATATCTTTTGCGGCCGGTTGCTCCCCGTAGACCGTTTTGATTCCTTTCGATGTAGGGAATTTCAGAACCTGGTAAAGGGTCGAGGGTACTGCTCTCATGTTGTGGATCCATGGCCTCCTGAACAGGGTGTTATATCTCATATTGCCCTCGATCACGTGGAACTTCATTTCTTGGATGGTCCCAGCCACGTTTACTGGAAAAAGTATCTCGCCCTTAGTAGTTTCACATGCGATATTAAATCGTTTCAGTACCAGGGTAGCGGGCACGACCTGGTCCTGTAGATCGAGTTGCTCTACGACCCTTGATCGAATGATGTTGGCCGAACTACCTGGATCAATTAATACACGCTTAACTTGAGTTTTATTCATAAGTACAGATATTACCAGTGCATCGTTATGGGGTTGCATGATTCCTTTCGCGTCTTCGTCACTAAAGGGCATGGTTCCTTTAGGTGTGTAATCGTGAGTCCGAGATCGCTTCTCACTTACAATAGAAATCTTAGTGCGTTTAAACACCGGCCCTTGGGGGACATTGATCCCTCTGATGATCATATGGATGATGTGTTGTGGCTCTTCTTGTTCGTTCTGTCTATTGAAATCTCTGTTTTTGAAATGGTTTTTGGCCTGGTCACTTAAACATTCTTGAAGGTGCCCTTCATTGAATAACCGGGCTACCTCCTCTCTCAATTGCCTGCAGTCTTCGGTTTTGTGGCCATGGGTGCCATGATACTTGCATATGTGATTGGGATTTCTTTGGGATGGATCAGACTGTAGAGGTCGAGGTTGATGCGTCCGATAGCCGACACGATAGCGGATGCATCAATGTTGAAGTTATATTCTGATAACCGTGGTGCTTCCTTAGGTCCGATATGCCTGTCGAACCCATTTCTGTTCATCAGCCCCCGAGACCCTTGGCCTCGATCACTTCCCCTTTCGGCTCATCCGGAGTTCCGTGTAGGTTCGCTACCTCTACAATCTGGCCGATATCGATCCTTGTTTGACCTTGATTCTCGGTCGATGTCCCTTTTAATAACAAATCTAGACCTCAACTGGTCGTCTTCAACTCTGATCTTCGATTGATATCGATTGTGTACATCGACCCAAGTAATAGACGAACTTCTTCAGTAGTACGGATTCGATCTTGTCGTATTTTAGATTGTTCCCTTTAATGGCACATGTGTAAGAGGTGACATGTTCGTTGGGGTCGGTCGTTCCATTATATTTAGGAATTTCGGGCATGCGAAACTTCTTGGGGATCGGTTTAGGAGCCGCACTCGGGGGAAAAGGTTTTTGTACGAAGTTTTTCGAATCCAAGCCCTTCAATATCGGTGGTGCCCCTGGGATCTGATCAACCCTGGAGTTATAAGTTTCTACTTTCTTGTCGTTTGCTTCAATCCTCTTTTCTCTAGACTCAATTCGTTTTGTCAGTTCCTCTAACACCTTAATAATTTCGGGATTAGTCCCCGATTCCTGTTTATATGATCTTACTACAGATGGCCCTGTTTCGTGGGTGACTTCTCGGGGTAGACCGGGCTCGGCCCTACTCGGTGCCTGGGTTTAGCTCTGCAACCGAGGTATCGCTACCTGGTGAGCTTGCAACATTTCGAAAACCATACGTAGGATGATCCCGTCTTCTCCAACATTTTGGGTATTTCGAACTGTTGATCGAGTTCCACCATGAATGTTGTTTTCGGGGTCGGAACGCTGGTTCGCCTCGATGGCCACATGCGAATTATCGTCAATTGGATCTATGGCCCGAGCTCCAACGGGATTGACTGGTGGCCTTTCATCCCCGGTCATCAGGATGTTGTTCTCATCTTGAAGGCCAGCTTCGTTGTCGATAGGTAGGGCTATTAATTGAGAGTTCGTCGTTTTTAACATGTAATCAAAAATACTTCCAAGAGCAAGTGTAAAATAGTGTGTTTTGCAGAGATTCGTACCAAATAACCACTATTATCCTTAGCCCCACGGTGGGTGCCAAACTGTTTACCCGAAAAACGGATAGAATTGAATTTATACGTAGTTCTAAGGATACGTATTATAACTTGGTATAAATCAGAAAAATAAGTAGAAATATATCGAATATTGATTGTATAAAGGAATTAATACAAACTAGAATTAAGTGGGGAATGATATTTATATGAATAAGATGAACCAATGTACAAAGCCCAAAAAAGGATAATCTTTACTATATGTGTGTAAATCTCAATAATTTCTGAATATGAGAGTGTATCAATGTATGCTTCTCTGGATGTTCAATGTATGTCCCCCTTACAGAAATGATACCCACTCTTAATATAGTGAAAATATCCTACTTTGGATATAATAAAAAATATATAGTGGGGATCTCATGATAGATTAGTTAATTAGCTTTTCCTTAATTCCCGCCGAGATTCTCTCCCTTAGTGCGGCTACAATGACTCTTCGTCTCTTAGCTCGATCTTGGTCGGTCTTCGTATTGGTCGATCTCCGGATCTCGAGCTCGATATTGACTCGAGCTCGATATTGACTCGAGCTTGGTATTGATCGGTCTCTGGCTCTTGAGCTCGATAATACTACTTCATATTATAGCTCGATATTGACTCGAGCTCGATATTGACTTGAGCTCGATATTGATCGGTCCCTGAATCGTGAGCTCGATATCCTGGCTTTACTTCTTATCTCGATGTTACAATGACGACCTTTAGTTCATCACGTTCCAATCTCGACTAATTACATGAAGGACAATCTCAGATTTGACCGTATACAAATTTCTATAGTCAACTTTTTAATTGCATTATGATGAATTGGATTATGTAAGCATAACTGGAGTACATATTGGATTGGATATTTTTTGAAGTATTCACAAGATTGCGTGTTGATTAGAGTAACCATTAAAAAAATAGATGCACCAGGTTTACATGGATTGTGAACTTATTTGGACCATTCTTTAAACGTGCATTATCAAGCTAGCAGAGCAGAGTAGAAAATGTGGTAAAAAGTAAAGAGCATGAACTCTTTGGTTCTCAAATCTTTTTATTGGTGTATCCGTATATTAATGGTCAAAGACATAACTAGAAAGTACATGGCAAAAATGATCTACTATCTTTACTATCTTTACTTATTCTTTATTACGAAGAAAGAGTGTAATAAAATCAGGTCATACTATCTTTACTTATTCTTTAATTATCAATCATCTATGATTTATAAAATTTAATATTTGTAAATGTTAGGATAATAGTCATGATCTCATAATTATTTTGTGCTTTGCATGCATATTATGGTTTGAAATATCTAAGGTTATTATAGTAATTATCTATTTTACCGAATAAGATTGGTTTGTTAATATATAATTTACATCACACATAAAAATATACAGAAAGATTATTTTTAAGGTCGTAAGACATGAATAAAACTTACAATAACACTTGATAGTTATCTTGAGAAATAAAAATAATATATACGAAGTACTTTATTAATGTGGATTGTATATATACCTAAAAATTGTTATAACAATTTGAGACAAAGATGCTTTAATTTGGGCATATAATTTTAATGATTTGGTCATTATAATTGCAAACAATATGATTTAGAGTTGCCAATATATGGCACTTAAAATATTTAAAGTATCGGATGTTAGACTTATCATTAAAAGTCAGTGTTAAACTTAGTGGCTAATATTATTTTGAACAAGTAAAAGTAAAACAAGATTAATGAAAATCAAAAATAGATTATTTGTTTTGTAAATTTTTTGATGGCACTGCAGTTTTCTCAATTATAGCTTAAAGTGGAGTGATAGAGTGGTTGTCGGCACTCTAGATGAGATTATCTATACATGTAATAAAGTGAGAAGTCGCTTTCAATGAATTTAATGGTGAATCCTAATGTACTTGCTAAAACATGATAGAGTACAAGCCCCATATTAAACGACGCCATCATTAACGAACAAGAATTCAGGTACAATATGAATATGAATCTTTCATCCAAAGTTTCAAGGCTTGGTCAGTGTAACGGCCCAACCGTTCGTTTTGAACATGTGTGTTTCGTTCAGCTATTTGAAGTGTTGAGTAGCTCCGTATGATGTATTATGACTTGTATGAATCGTTGGTTTTGGTTTTCAGGTGATTCAGAATTTGATTTGGAAGAATGAATCTTATGTTAGAAGCTTTAAGTTGGAAGAGTTTATCAAGTTTGACTTTTGTGTATTTGAGCCCGGATCGAAATTTTGATGGTTTCGTTAGGTCCGGACGGTAATTTTGGACTTGAGCGTATGCTCGGATTTGCATTTGGATGTTTCTTGAAGGTTTTGGCATTAATTGGCGAAAGTTGACAATTTGAAGGTTTGAAAAGTTCATAGGTTTGATCGGGAGTTGACTTTGATAATATCGGGTTTAGATTGTACTTCTGGGAATTGAAATAGCTTCTTTACGTCCTTTGGGACTTGTGTGCAAAATTTGAGTTCATTCCGGGTTGATTTGGTATGGTTCGGCACGAGTTTTGGAAGTTGAAGGTTCAAAAGTACATAAAGTTTGATTTGAGGTGTGATTCGTGATTTTAATATTGTTATGTGTGATTTGAGGTGTAGCGATCTGGCCGGTCATTTTGAATATTGTATTCCTGTTCCCCTATTTATTGCTTATTCTATGTTCAATTATGGTTATGTGACTTGCATGGGTGGTTGGTTTGGCTCTTGGGATGTTTCAGAATGAATTAGGACACTTAGTCCCAAGGTTGGAAGCCTAATTTGTAAGAGTTGACCGAATATTGACTTATATGAAAACTACTCTAGAATGGAGTTTTGATGGCTCCGATAGCTCCGTATGGTGATTTTGGACTTAGGAGCGTGTCTGTATATTGATTTGGAGGTCTGTAGGTGGTTTTGGCTTGAATTTGCAAAAGTTGGAAAGTTGAAGGTTTGGAGAGTTGAGAAGTCTGATCGAGAGTTAACTTTGTTGATACCGGGCTTGGATTTTGGTTCCAGAAGCTGGAATAGGTTCATTGTGTCATTTATGACTTGTGTGCAAAATTTAAGATTAATCGAAGTTGGTTTGATAGGTTTTGGCATTGATTGTAGAAGTTGGAAATCCAATAGGCTTGAATTAGGGTGCAATTCATGTTTTTGATGTTATTTGAAGTGATTTGAAGCCTCGAATAAGTTCGTAAGATATTTTAGGATGGGTTGGTATGTTTGGATGGGGTCCCGGGGACCTCGGGTGTGATTCAGATTGAAACCAGATGGAATTTTGGACTTGTGTTAGTGCTGGTGTGTTAGTTTTGGTGCGTTCGCACCGGCGATGGGAGTGGCCGCAGATGCGGTACCGCAGGTACGGCGCTTTGATCGAAGAAGCGGACTGGAGCATAGGCAGTGAGGTCCAACGAAGCGGGTGATATTCCGCAGAAGCGAAAGCGCTTCTGCAATGATGAGGAGTCCGCAGGTGCGGAGCTTGGTAGCTTGGCCTGGAAGCGCAGATGCGGGCTAGGGGCCGTAGAAGCGGTTTCGCAGGTGCGTGATTTTGGCTGCAGGTGCGGCGACTGGTCTGGTGTCTAGTATTTTCCACAGATGCAGACATGCGACCACAGAAGCGGTTCCGCAAAAGAGGAGGTAATGACCACAGGTGGGGTTTCGTTGGCAGAATAGATATAAACGAGGGTTAGAGTAGTTTCTTCATTTTTGGACTTTGGGAGCTCGGATTAAGGCACATTTTGGAGGCGTTTTCACCTAGATTGAATAGGTAAGTGATTTTTGTTCATTTTTGTCCATGTAGTTTGAATACCCATTGATTATTTCACCTATTTATCATGAATCTAAGTTAGAATTTGGGGATTTTTCACCCATGTATTAGAGAGTAAGATTTGAGAGTTTGAGGGTCGATTTGTGATTGAAATTGAATGATTTTTGTATGGTTGGACTGATTATTTAATGGGTGTTCGGATTTTGTGTATTTTGTTGGGTTCCGAAACGTGGGCCCGGGGTTGACATTTTGGGTTGACTTTTTGAATTCGGTTAAAGAACTTAGCTTTATCGTATGGGATCGATTCCTATAGTTTGTATTGATTATATTAAGTTGTTTGTGGCTAGATTCGAGTCGTTCGGAGGCCGATTCGCGAGGCAAGGGTTGTTGGAGAATTGAGTTGCGCACTTTGAAGTAAGTAACACTTCTAAACTTGTTATTGAGAGTATGAATCCCTGAAATACGTGTCATGTGGTTGGTGATGAGGCGATGCACATGCTAGGTGACGGGCGTGTGGGCGTGCCCATGATAATTGTGACTCGGTTGATTCCGTGGTACTGCGTAGTTATCAAATCTAGCCGCTATACAAGTAATCCCTACGTATTAGAGTAATTGAGCTGCGATCCATATTAGAAATCATGTTTATGCTATATGCTTATTTGGTTGGGACCCACTGAGGTCATTTCTTCTGTTGAGTTATTTGCTTAAATTATAATTTTGTACTCAGTCACATTCATCACTTGCATATCATATCTCATTCTCTGTTATTATTTATTATGACATCGTGTTATCATTGTTTGGGTTGATTGGCATGAGATTTGTGAGCCCGAGAGACTAGAGAGATTGATGACTAAGTTGGGGCCTGAGGGCCGGATTGTGAGTGATATTTATGAGATTGGGCTGCACGCCGCAATTGGCTTTATTGTTTCATTATGGGACCGGGCTGCACATCGCAACATGCCATGTTGGCTTGTATTAGCGCTTGGGAAGGATCCTCCCCTCCGGAGTCTGACATACCAGCATTGGGCGCAGGTACCGTACAATGCTGAGTGATTGAGTGTGCTGAGTGATTGAGTGTGCTGAGTGACTGAGTGTGCTGAGTAACTGAGTGTGCTGAGCGATTGAGCGTGCTGAGTGATTGAGTGTGCTTAGTGAGATTGAGTACTCTGGGAGTGTGAGTACATGAGTTTATCACTGTGATGCATTGCATGTGACATGCATATTTGACATGTAGACGTAGAGATGTAACATTTCTCATGCTAGCTATACTTGGAATATTTTATTAGTATTGAGCTCAAATTGTTGAACTTGAAAGCATGGCTACATTTACTGTACTATGTATGAATTGATTATGGATTTTCTCTGAATTATTACTGACATTTCCTGTTATATCTGTACTGTTATTATTTGGATTTGGACTGTACCTTTCTGAGCTCGTCACTGCTTTCAGGCCAAGGTTAGTCCTGTTACTTATTGGGTACATTGGGTCGGTTGTACTCATACTACACTATGCACTTCGTGTGCAGATCCTGGTACATCTGAACATGATGGTTGCTAGACTTGGAGCAATATCTACTTGGAGATTATTGAGGTAGCTGCTATGACGCCCGCAGACCTCAACTCTCCTTATTTTCAGTTTATTCAGTACTGTTCTATTTTTTCAGATAGTTGTATTAGAAATTTATACTGTGTTGATACTTAGTAGCTCATGTACTCGTTGACACCCGAATTTTGGGGGATTTTGTAGTTGAGTCGCAGTTGTTCTTATCGGTTATTTATGAGATTTTTACTGTTAAACTTATTACATCATGTTTTAATTTAAAAATGCATAGTTCATTTTGTGATTATCGGCTTGCCTAGTGATGTGATAGGCACCATCATGACATGTTGAGTTTTGGGTCGTAACAAGTTGGAATCAGATCCTAGGTTACATATATGTCATGAGACATGAGCAAATTTAGTAGAGTCTTGCGGATCAATATGGAGACGTCTGTACTTATCTTCGAGAGGATACCAAACCATTAGGAAAAGTCACTTTCTTGTATTTTTGTCGTGCGAATTTGTTGATTTCGGGAACTAAACTTCTATTATTCTATTCTCTCACAGATGGTGAGGACACGTTCTATCGAATCAGGCGAATGGCCTCCAGTACCACCAGCTAGGGCCGCGAGAGGCTGGGGCTGCGGTAGATGGGGCTGCGGTAGAGGTTGAGGTGCACCTCGTACAACAGCTAGAGAAGCACCTGTGGAGTCACCAGTTGCTCCAGCGCAGGAGCCGATACCGGATGTGGTTGAGTCGGTAGGACCAGCTCAGGCACCAGCTGTGCCCATTGTGATTCCAGGCCTTCAGGATACTTTGGCCCAGATATTGACTGTATGCACTAGCCTTGCTCAGGCGGTTTCAGTTCAAGCTGCACCAACTACTTCTTAGGCCAGGGGAGATGCTCAGACTCCCGCGCGCTCATACTCCAAAGCAGGTGGTTCAGGGACTTCAGATACCAAGGGTACTACCAGCCCAGTCGGTTGCAGCTGCTTTGGCCCAGGTTGGTCCACCTATGAGTGACGAGGAGCAAAATAGGCTAGAGCAGTTTGGGAGGCTCAGGCCTCCGACGTTCAGTGTGGCTGAGTCAGAAGATGCTCAGGACTTCTTAGATAGGTGCTAGCGGATCCTTCGCACGATGGGTATTCTGGAGACTAGTGGAGTCTCATTACTACTTTTCAACTGTCGGGAGCAGCCTTCAGGTGGTGGGAGGCCTATGATTTAAGCAGGCCAGCTGGCGCTGCACCACTTACGTGGCATGAGTTCTCAGTTCTCTTCTTAGAGAAGTTTGTTCCACAGACCCGCAGGGAGGAGTTGCATAGGCAGTTTGAGCAACTACGTCAGGAGGGTATGTTAGTGACCTAATATGAGATGAGATTTTCAGAGTTGGTTCATCACGCGATCTGTTCCCACAGAGAGGGAGAGGATTAGGAGGTTCATTGATGGCCTCAACTATGGACCGCACTTTGTCATGACTCGGGAGATTGCATCATGTGCTAGGTTCAACGAGGTGGTCGATATTACTAGGCGGCTAGATCAGGTTCGTAGTCAGGAACGTGAGGAGAGGGAGGCCAAAAGGCCTCATGGTTCGCGTAGTTTCAGCAGTGCCTTATCGCGTAGTTTCAGCAGAGGGGTCAAGTTATGACTTCTGCACCAGTTACTTCACCACCCGCTCATCCAGCTCGGAGTGGGGCTCAAGCAGCTAGAGGTCTCCTTATAGGGGGAGGCCAATCAGGCTCGATGCTATGCTTTTCCCGCCAGGCCAGAGGCTATTGCTTCAGACGCAGTGCTCACATGTATTGTTTTAGTGTGCCACAGGGATGCTTCCATATTATTTGACCCTAGTTCCACTTATTCATATGTATCATCATATTTTTCTTATTATTTGGATATGTCCCATGAGTCCTTAGTCACGCCTGTTCATGTATCTATGCCGATGGGCGATTCTATTATTGTGGACCGTGTGTATCAGTCGTGTGTTATGACCATAGGGGAATTGGAGACAAGAATTGATCTCTTATTGCTTAGTATGGTTGATTTTGTCGTGATTCTGGGCATGGATTGGTTGTACTCATGTCATGCTATTCTAGATTGTCACGCTAAGACCGTGATGTTGGCGATGCTGGGGTTACTTAGGATCGAGTGGAGAGGTTCTCTGGACTATGTTCCCAATAGGGTGATTTCATATTTGAAGGCCCAACAGATGGTTAGGAAGGGGTGTTTAGCATATTTGGCTTTTGTGAGGGATGTTGGTGGTGATACTCCTACCATTGATTCTTTTACAGTAGTGTGAGACTTTCTGAATATGTTTTCTGTAGACATGCCAAGCCTGCCACCCGACAGGGAACTTGATTTTGGTATTGACTTGGTGCCGGACACTTAGCCCATTTCTATTCCTCCATATCGTATGGCACAAACAGAGTTAAAGGAATTGAAAGAGCAACTTTAGGAGCTTCTTGATAAGGGGTTGATTAGGCCTAGTGTGTCACCTTGGGGGTGCACCGGTTCTGTTTGTGAAGAAGAAGGATGGGACTATGCGGATGTGCATTGATGTAGGCACCTGAACAAAGTTACAATCAAGAACAAGTATCCTTTCCCGTGCATTGACGACTTATTTGACCAGCTTCATGGAGCTAGAGTGTTCTTTAAGATTGATTTGAGGTTTGGGTATCACTGGTTGAAGATTCAAGAGTCTGATATTCTGAAGATGGCATTCAGGACCCGCTATGGTCACTATGAGTTCCTTGTGATGTCTTTTGGCCTGACCAATGCCCCATCAGCATTTATGCATATGATGAATAATGTATTCCAGCTATATCTTGTTTCGTTTGTCATATTATTTATTGATGATATCCTGGTATACTCACGTAGTTAGGAGAAACATGCACACCATCTGAGGATTGTACTATAGACATTAAGGGAAGAGAAACTTTGTGCTAAGTTCTCCAAGTGTGAGATTTGGCTAGATTTAGTAGAGTTCTTGGGGCACGTGGTGTCTAGTGAGGGTATCAAAGTAGATTCAAAGAAGATTGAGGCAGTTCAGAGTTGGGCCAAACCGTCTTTAGCTACTGAGATTCAGAGTTTTCTTAGCTTGGCTGGATATTATGGCCGCTTCGTGGAGGGTTTCTCGTCGATTATAGCGCCTTTAACTAGGTTGACCTAGAATGGTGCCCCATTCAGGTGGTCTGATGAGTGTGAGGAGAGCTTTCAGAAGCTCAAGACTACCTTGACCACAACTCCAGTTCTAGTTTTGACTTCAACATCGGGTTATTATACAATGTATTGTGATGCTTCTCGGATTGGTATTGGGTGTGTCTTGATGTAGGTGGTTAGAGTGATTGCTTATGCTTCACGCCAATTGAAGCCCCATGAGAAGAACTACCCTGTTCATGATCTAGAGTTGGCAGCCATTGTCCATGCATTAAAGATTTCGAGGCATTATCTTTACGGCGTGTCTTGTGAGGTATTTACAAATCATCTGAGTCTACAACACTTTTTAAAGCAAAAGGATCTAAATTTGAGGCAACGTAGATGGTTGGAGCTGTTAAAAGACTATGATATTACCATTTTGTATCATCCCGGGAAGACCAATGTGGTGGCCGATGCCTTGAGTAGAAAGGCGGTGAGTATGGGTAGCCTTGCATATATTCTTGTTGGTGAGAGAGCGCTTGCATCAGATGTTCAGGCCTTGGCCAATTGGTTCGTGAGGTTAGATGTTTTGGAGCCTACTCGGTTCTAGCTTGTGTGTTTTCTCGGTCTTCTTTATATGATCACATCAGAGAGCGCCAGTATGACGACCCCCATTTGCTTTTCCTTAAGGACAAAATTCAGCACAGTGATGCCAAGGAGGTTTCTATTGGAGATGATGGGGTGTTGCGCATGCAGGGTCGAATATGTGTGCCTAATGTGGATAAGTTACGTGAGTTGATTCTTGAGGAGTCCCAGAGTTCGCGGTATTCCATTCACCCAGGTGCCATAAAGATGTATTAAGACTTGAGGCAGCACTATTGGTGGATGAGAATGAAGAAAGATCTAGTGGAGTTGTAACTCGGTGCTTGAACTGCCAGCAGGTGAAGTACGAGCATCAAGGGCCGGACGATTTGCTTTAGAGGCTTGAGATTCCCGAGTGGAAATGGGAGCATATCACCATGGACTTTGTTGTTCGACTCCCATGGACTTTGAATAAATTTGATGCTATTTGGGTGATTGTGGACCGGTTGACTAAGTCCGTGCATTTCATTCCAGTTGGGACTAACTATTCTTCGGAGTGGTAGGCTGAGATCTATATCTGCGAGATTTTTCGCATTCACGGTGTGCCGGTGTCCATTATTTCTGATCGGGGCACACAATTGACATCACAGGTTTGGAGAGCAGTATGCAGTGAGAGTTAGGCACACGAGTTGAGTTGAGTACAACATTCCACCCTGAGACGGACGCACAGTCCGAGCGCACTATTCAGATATTGGAGGATATGCTACGCGCCTGTGTCATGGATTTCAGGGGTTATTGGGATCAATTTCTACCGCTTGCAGAGTTTGCCTGCAACAACAGGCGGTGTCGATCTCCAGTTGGGTGGTTTGAGCCGGGGGAGGCTAGGCTGTTGAGTACTGATGTTGTTTAGGATGCTTTGGAAAAGGTCAAGTTTATTCAGGACCGGCTTCCCATGGCACAGTCTTGACAAAAGAGTTACGCAGACCGGAAGGTCCGTGATGTTGCCTATATGGTGGGAGAGAAGGTATTACTCATAGTTTCACCAATGAAAGGTGTTATGAGGATTGGAAAGAAGGGAAAGTTGAGCCCTCGGTATATTGTCTCTTTTGAGGTGCTTGAGAGGATTGGAGAGGTGGCCTACAAGATTGCATTGCCACCTAGTCTATTGAGTGTTCACCTAGCATTTCATGTTTCCATGCTCCGAAAGTATTTCGGTGATCCGTCTCATGTTTTGGACTTCAGCACAGTTTAATTACATAGGGATTTGACTTATGATGTGGAGGCGATGGCCATTTCGGATCGGCAGGTTGTCCTGGAAGCGTAGATGGGGGCTAGGGGCTACAAAAGCGGTCTCGCAGGTGCGTGATTTTGGCCGCAGGTCCGGCTAGTCGGGTGTCTAGTGTTTTTCGCAGATGCGGACATGCGACCGCAGAATCGGTTCCGCAGAAGCGGAGGTAATGACCGCAATATGGTTTCGCTAGCAGAATAGATATAAACGAGGGTTAGAGTATTTTCTTCATTTTTGGTCTTGGAAAGCTCAGATTGAGGCGGTGTTTGGAGGGGTTTTCACCTAGATTGAAGAGGTAAGTGATTTGTGATCACTTTTGTCCATGTATTTTGAATACTCATTGATTATTTCACCTATTTATCATGAATAAACTTAGCATTTGGGTTTTTTTACCCATGTATTGGAGAGTAAGATTTGAGGGTTTAAGGGTCGATTTGTGTCGGAATTGGATGATTTTGGTATGGTTGGACTTGTTATTGAATGGGGGTTTGGATTTTGTGAATTTTGTCGGGTTCCGAGGTGTGCACCCAGGGTTGTCGTTTTGGGTTGAATTTTTGAATTTGGTTAAAGAACTTAGCTTTGTCGTATGGGATCGATTCCTATAGCTTGTATTGATTATATTAAGTTGTTGTGGCTAGATTCGAGTCGTTTAGAGTCCGATTTGCGAGGCAAGGGTTTATTGGAGCATTGAGTTGCGCACTTTGAGGTAAGTAACACTTCTAAACTTGTTACTGAGGGTATGAATACCTGAAATACATGTCATGTGGTTGGTGATGAGGCGACGCACATGCTAGGTGATGGGTGTGTGAGCGTGCACCATGGTAATTATGACTCGGTTGATTTCGTGGTACTGTGTAGTTATCAAATGTAGTTGCTATACCACTTTTTGAATTTGTTTAAAGAACTTAGCTTTATCGTATGGGATCGATTCCTATAGCTTGTATTGATTATATTAAGTTGTTTGTGGCTAAATTCGAGTCGCTCGGAGGCCGATTCGCGAGGCAAGGGTTTGTTGGAGCATTGAGTAGCGCACTTTGAGGTAAGTAACACTTCTAAACTTGTTACTGAGGGTATGAATCCCTGAAATATGTGTCATGTGGTTGGTGATGAGGCGACGCACATGCTAGGTGACAGGCGTGTGGGTGTGTGGGCATGCACCGTGGTAATTGTGACTCGGTTGATTCCGTGGTACTATGTAGTTATCAAATCTAGCTACTATACAAGTAATCCCTACGTGTTAGAGTAATGGAGATGCGATTCATGTTAGAAATCATGTTTAGGCTATATGCTTATTCGGTTGGGACCCACTGAGGTCATTTGTTCTGTTAAGTTATTTGCTTAAATTACAATTTTGTACTCAGTCACATTCATCACTTGCATATCATATCTCAGTCTCTGTTATCATTTATTGTTATATCGTGTTATCATCTTTTGGGCTAATTGGCATGAGATTTGTGAGCCCGAGAGACTTGAGATATTGATGACTGAGTTGGGGCCCGAGGGCCAGATTGTGGGTGATATTTATGGGATTGGGCTGCATACCGCAACAGGCTTTTTTAATTCATTATAGGATCGGACTGCATGCCGCAGCATGCCATGTTTGCTTATATTAGCGCTTGGGCAGGATTCACCCCTCCGGAGTCTGACATACCAGCGATAAGCGCATGTACCATACAGTGCTGAGTGATTGAGTGTGCTGAGTGACTGAGTGTGCTGAGCGATTGAGCGTGCTGAGTAATTGAGTGTGCTCAGTGAGATTGAGTACTCTGAAAGTGTGAGTACATGAGTTTATCACCGTGTTGCATTACATGTGACATGCTTATTTGACATGTAGACGTAGAGATGTAATATTTCTCATGCTAGCTATACTTGGCATACTTTATCAGTATTGAGCTCAAATTGTTGAACTTGAAAGCATGTCTACATTTATGTACTGTGTACGAACTGATTATGGAATTTCTCTGAGTTATTACTGTCATTTCTTGTTATATCTGTACTGTTATTATTTGGATTTAGACTGTACCTTTTTGAGCTCGTCACTGCTTTCAGCCCAAGGTTAGTCCTCTTACTTATTGAGTACATTGTGTATGTTGTACTCATACTACACTATGCACTTCGTGTGCAGATCCAGGTACATCTGGACACAACAGTTGCTAGACTTGAGCAGTATCTGCTTGGAGACTATCGAGGTAGCTGCTATGACGCCCACAGACCTCTCCAAAATGGAGTCATGAAGCTTTAATTAATGAATCTCTTCCCAACGGTCTGTTCCGAGTTCGTTTAGACTCTCCTTATTTTCAGTTTATTCAGTACTGTTCTATTTTTCTATACCGTTGTATTAGAAATTTAGACTTTGTTGACATGTAGTAGCTCATGTACTCGGTGACACCAGAATTTTGGGGGATTTTGTAGTTGAGTCGCAGTTGTTCTTATCGGTTATTTATGAGATTTTTACTATTAAACTTATTACATCATGTTTTTAATTTAAAAATGCATAGTTTATTTTATAATTGTCGGCTTTCCTAGTAATGTGATAGGCGCCGTTACGAGATGTTGAATTTTGGGTCGTGACATGAGGCCTCGAGTAGGTCCGTATTATATTTGGAACTTGTTGGTATGTCTGCAGGTGCGGACGCGCAGAAGCACGAGTTCAATCGCAGAAGCAAGATTTTGGCCGCAGAAGCAACACGTCAGAGTGTAATTGAACTTCGCAGAAGTGAAGCTTTTCCGCAAAAGCGGGAATGCATGTGCGATCATTGTGTCCGCAGATGCGAGATCGCTGGTCAGTTGTTTAAAAACAAGGGCTTGAGCGTTTCTCTCATTTTTGGAATTTTGGAGTTTGGACTAGGGCTATGTTTAGATAGTTTTCTGCTTAGATTGAAGAGGTAAGTGACTTTTAATTATTTTTGTCCATAAATTTCGAATACCCATTGAGTATTACGCCTAATTGTCATGAATCTAAGTTAGAATTTGGGGATTTTGGACTATGTTATTAGAGAGTGAAATTTGAGCAATTAAGGGTTGATTTGTGGTTGGAACTGGATGATTTTGATATGGTTGGACTCATAATTGAATGGGTGTTCGGAATTTATGAATTCTGTCGGATTTTGAGGTGCGAGACCGGGGTTGACTTTTTCGATTGCCTTTTTGACTTGAGTTAAAGATCTTAGTTATTTCTTTTGGAATCACTTCCTATAGCTTGTATTGATGGTATTACGCTATTTTGGCTAGATTCGAGCCTTCCGTAGGTTGATACACACGGGAAATGCTTGTTAGTAGAGTGATTTGGTTTGTTTGAGGTAAGTATCTTATCTAAACTGGTTGAAGCACCAGTTGTCAAAATTATTTGTGATAGCTACGTGCTATGAGTGACCCATATTATAGGGTTGAACCCATATGCGTGCACCAGGGTACTATTTACATGCTCGGGGTAGTGTTTAGGCTATGTCATGCCTTGAATTGATTGTTAACTTCAGTTGAGTTGTTTCTCCTATATGTACCCCTTTGTGAGCTATTTGTACCACGTTGAGGTTTCATTGAGGTTATTTTCCCGGTTGGAACTGATAAACTGCTATTCCATGATGAAATTATATGTTTTAGCTATGATAGCATACATTGCACATGCCTACACTATAGCATGCTAGATATACCAGTCCAGGAGTATGAAATTGGTAATCATTGATCCTATACATGTATTCTCATATATTTGTTTTCTCTATGGTATGAGCTGGACTGGTAGCCTGTTATCACGCCGGGAGGATTGTGATTGTTGTCACATGAGTTGTCCGTGCAGCACGTGAGTTGTTCGTACAACACATGAGTTGTCCGTGCGGAACCAACTATTGATATTATTAGCACGTGAGTTATCTGTGCGATTTATATTATTATCGTGTGAGTTGTCCGTACAGTACGTGAGTTGTCCGAGCAGCGTGTGGATACCGATCCATCCCCCTAGGGTCACCCTCTCATGTTTCTCTCTTGATGGTGTACACACGGATATTAAAGAAAGTCTGGCCAGTGTTGTTTGGAATTGCATTTCATCTCTGCTTATAGATTTCCATGGATTATTATCTAACCTATCTGCATATCATCTCTATATGCTGAACATTGACTGAGTAGAGTATTTGAGTAATTGTACACATTCACACACATGTGCTTCTTCCTGTGCTTTATGACTTGATTTCATTATTGTTCTGCACTTTTAAAGGGATGATGAAACTGTACAGGTTATAGCTAGTATCATTTATAGTTCTTGCTTTTTTTACCTCGTCGAGGTTAGTTACGATACTTATTGAGTACATTAGGTCGGTTGTACTCATACTACACTTTGTACTTAATTGTGCAAATCCAGGTGTGGGGACCAGTTATCATCGGTAGATTTACTTATTGGACCCATCTTCGAGAGGCGAGGTAGAGCTGCTATCTTGGCCGCAATTTTGACTTGTCTTTTCTTATGTACTATTGTTTCAGTTCAGACAGTATTACTATTTAGTTTTCTGGCTTGTATTCCGATGTAGAGCTCATGACTCTATATTTACCCGTTTCTAGGGGATTTACCTTGTATTGGCAGTATTTTATTACATTGAGGTTTTAGACTTATGCTATTTGTATAATTTATATTGTTCTGGTTCTTTATTGTTATGTTTGGGCTTGCCTAGTCGGTGTGTTAGGCGCCATCACGACGGGTTGGGATTTTGGATTGTGACAATTACATGATTGAAATGTAAAAGAAGATTAGCAAATGGGAATTCAAATGCCTAGAGTGGTTCCTCCAAAGGCGAAAAAGCTTATGTCAATAATTCTTTGTTCCAAATCCACATTCAAGAAATTCCATAGCTACCTAACTTGATGGAGAATCATTGGTTCAACAAAGTGAGCGATAGATTGGAGGTTAGATTCACACCCAAAAGTCGGTGTCTACTCTCGGATATGGTTAAATAAGTTATTTTGATAGAAGTAATTACTTGCAAGTGCTTAATATACAAAAGGCAAATTTGTCAAATTATATTTTATTTATATTATTAAAAAATAGGTTAAAATAATTATTATAAAAAATAAGAATAAATGAGATAAGTATAATATCGTAGACCACAAGAGATGTCAGTGTGATGAAGCCAAACTTGAGACGAGGCCTATGAAATTATCCCATTTAGTTTTTCAATCAGTTCTCATGATAGTTGGATTTTAATTTTGTGTATGTATAGTCAATTCTAAATCAAATTGGGACTTTTTAAAAGTAAGTCTATTTTGCTTCAAAAATATATATTTAATTTTCCATATTTTCAAACACTTTTTGTACGAAGAAATTCTCATATAAATAGTTTGCTTGTTTATGTTTCTAACTCTTTTTTGATTTTTATTTGGTTATATTTATTTTTTCCTTACGTGGATTTGACGAGCTGTCACGATCATTCACAAAAATTTCAGTGAACTATTGAAGCTATCAATGTGATTGATCAGATAAGTACCAAGGGCTTTCGGTAGACTTCCTTTATTTCCGAATTAGCTTGCGACAAGTCCTAGCTATCATATTTATTGATGGTTTTCTGCCAATTAGAACTTTAGATCTCTTTTACATTATTTTTGTAATCACGTATAAAATGGAAAGACCTTTAATATTGCTTAGAATGTTTGACTAATATTTACTCATAAGGTTTGTATATGGTCAAAATCGGGCCTACCCGATGTTGCTGTTTGATCGAGACAAGGGAGTTGCATCGGGGGTAGCCTCGTAATAAATCAGACCCAAGCTCGAAGATGAGACATCAAGCCTAGAGATTGAAGTGTACGTTGAGACCGAGGCCAGCAACAATCGAGATCAAGTATGACCAACTTCGAGGGAAGCATAATAACGGAATGGAAAGATATCAGTAACCGGTCGAAGATTACAGTGTGAATCTCGGGACGGATATCCGTGATTGGTCAAAGATCATGGCGTGAATCTCGGAACAGACCAAATTAGAAGCGGTTAACTAGCTGTTTATACGATTTCCTTCTGTAATTAGAGACATACCATAATTAGGTTTCCTCTACTATATAAAGAGGAGTTCCAATCATGTGTAGGGCATCATGATTCACTGATAAGAATATACATATATGCTGCTTTCTTTGTCTTACTTATTGTTCATCACTGCTTGTTCCATCCTCTGCTGTTCTTATTAACTAAACCTCGAGACTATCTCGAATCGAGATCGAGGCATTGTTTGCAAACTGGTTTGATTTATTTTATTGTCTAATTTATCTATTTAATTCGCCGTTTATCAATTGATACCGGTTTAAATCAAATATCCTTAAAACCACAATATAAGTTTAATTGTTACTCAATTTTTAGGGTAAACAGTTTGGCGCCCACCGTGGGTCTAAGGATAATAGTGATTGTTCAGTAATGATTATGGTAAAACGCACTATTTTATGCTTGTTCTTGTCAAGTATCTTTGCTTTCAGGTTAAAACATATCAAACTCACAAAACACATCCACACACGGTGACAACGGCCTCGGACTCCACTGTGAAAACGAAAATGTGATTGCTCCAGGAGTCGAGGTGCCACAGGCTAATTTCGGGGGGAGCACCAATTGCTAACCTAGTCGATGTCAGTTCGCACGTTGCTCTAAATGCGGGCCTAGGCACATGTATCGATGGGAGCGTATGCAGGGAAGGCCAATCTAGTGACCAAGGAACACAGGGCAGAGAAG